>JAYKOZ010000029.1:2095000-2112500 GCA_036172795.1 Pelodytes ibericus
TGTGTGTGTGCCTGGATGTATATGTGTGTGTGTGTGCCTGGATGTATATGTGTGTGTGTGTGCCTGGATGTATATGTGTGTGTGTGTGCCTGGATGTATATGTGTGTGTGTGTGCCTGGATGTATATGTGTGTGTGTGTGTGTGTGTGTGTGTGTGTGCCTGGATGTATATGTGTGTGTGTGTGTGTGTGTGTGTGCCTGGATGTATATGTGTGTGTGTGTGTGTGCCTGGATGTATATGTGTGTGTGTGTGTGTGTGTGTGTGTGTGTGTGTGTGTGCCTGGATGTGTGTGTGTGTGTGTGTGTGTGTGTGTGTGCCTGGATGTGTGTGTGTGTGTGTGTGTGTGTGTGTGTGCCTGGATGTGTGTGTGTGTGTGTGTGTGTGTGTGTGTGCCTGGATGTGTGTGTGTGTGTGTGTCTGGATGTGTGTGTGTGTGTGCCTGGATGTGTGTGTTTGTGCCTGGATGTGTGTGTGTGTGTGTGTGTCTGGATGTGTGTGTGTGTGTGTGCCTGGATGTGTGTGTGTGTGTGTGTGTGTGTGTGTGTGCCTGGATGTGTGTGTGTGTGTGTGTGTGCCTGGATGTGTGTGTGTGTGTGTGTGTGTGTGCCTGGATGTGTGTGTGTGTGTGTGTGTGCCTGGATGTGTGTGTGTGTGTGTGTGTGTGTGTGTGTGTGTGTGTGTGTGTGTGTGTGTGTGTGTGTGTGTGTGTGTGTGTGTGTGCCTGGATGTGTGTGTGTGTGTGCCTGGATGTGTGTGTGTGTGTGCCTGGATGTGTGTGTGTGTGTGCGTGTGCCTGGATGTGTGTGTGTGTGTGTGCGTGCGTGCGCCTGGATGTGTGGGTGTGCGACGGGGTGGGTGTGCGACGGGGTGGGTGTGCGACGGGGTGGGTGTGTGTGACTGGACTTTTGCCCTAGTCCTCCAAATCGGAATAAAGGATCCTTTATTCTGTATGTATATGTGACTGTGTGTGACTGCGTGTGTTTTGTGTTTATGTGTCTGGCTCCTAGATTTTTTAGCTGGCTCCTAAAATGAATGTAACTGGCTGTGTATGTGGCGTGTGTGAATGTAACTGGCTGTGTATGTGGCGTGTGTGAATGTAACTGGCTGTGTATGTGGCGTGGGTGTATGCGACTCTCTCTCTCCGTGCGTTTATGATTTTGTGATGTTTCGTTGTCTGGCTCCTACATTTTTTAGCTGGCTCCTAAAACTAAATTAAATTTGTCAAGCCCTGCCTTACAGAACAAATGGTCTGGACCCCCATTCATTTTCTCCTGCACTGTTTATTGCCCCCAATTCTCTCACTATAGCGCCACCTTGCACATGCTGGAATTGCCCAAGCCCGACAAAGTCCAGTAAGCTCAATGTATTTGTAGTGAAATAACTTGGACACAATAGAAAACACTCATATTTGTACAAATATATATATAGAAATGTAATAGCAATACCCATGACCAACAGTGACTCTTACAGGAAAGTCTAGTAGTACTGTGAATGGTTTAATATGTGTCGAGGGGTGTGTGTGTGGAGTGGCGTTCGGGTATACTGCTTGCTAAAGTAGCACCCTTTTTATATTTCCAACAATTTCCTGCTAGTTTGATATTCTCTCCCTATTGCCATTTTAAATTTGTTGATGTGTTCGAGGCAAATAGTTTATCTTTGCAGTTGGCTTTTCTAAACAGGACACTGTATATGGTAAAATGACAAAGTTTTAAGTTACAGAAGAAAAATTCTGGCTTTGTGCTATAGTTCCATATTAATATGGCTGTAAAATCTGTTTCCTAGGGAGGAGTATGGTGAAAGGGTGAGGGCGCTGGTAGTTACGCAGGGAACATGAAAAAAATAAAAATATATATATATATATATATATATATATATATATAGTGCAACAGAGTACAGGTGTATATTGTGTGAGATAATACATATATCTGAGTACACTCACAAGCGACCATGTAGTGCACTACTGCCCACCAGCTGAAGAAGATTTTCAAAACGCATCCTGTGGGTTGTAACTATCTTTTAGTGCAAAACAATCCCTATTGTTTAATATACCCGACCAGGTGAGCAAACTCAGTGGCCGGGACCCACGATTTTCCCCGGAGAAACGCGTTGAGAATCTTGAGAACCTTTTTACCAGACTGGGACTTCAGCCAGTAACCCCTGTGGACCTTACCTTTGACGTTTGTTTACATTTGGATTCTATTAAAAACGGAAGTTTTTTTTCCAAAAATCCATTTGATGCCTGTTTTACATGGTCGCTTGTGAGTGTACTCAGATATATGTATTATCTCACACAATATACACCTGTACTCTGTTGCACTACATATATATATATATTTTTTTTTTTTCATGTTCCCTGCGTAACTACCAGTGCCCTCACCCTTTCACCATACTCTATCATATATATATATAGCACATTGAGGAGTGCTAAGAGTGGCAGCGTTTGTACAAAAAGGGTATTTATTGCTACTTTGTTAATTTTTTTGGTGATACACATTCCATCCTTTTTTTCCTAGGGAGCAGCACAGAAAGCATTCCTCGGGCTGTTTGTTCATCGGCCTTAAAAAAAACCCAGAAGAGCTGACACGGATTGAATTCCTTAAACTGGACAAGGAACGAGTGAAAATCAAATTGGTGAGTGACCTAGAAGTTGAGGGACTCTGTAATCACTCTTATGATAGTTGGTTTGACCAAAAAAATTGCGTTGCATAAAGACTTTTTTTGTAACTTGGAGCTTAAAAAATATTTACAGACTTTAGGATACAAAGACCAATTTAGTAGCCTGGAAAATGGTACTTCCTTTTTTTTTTTTTAATTATTTTTTTTTTATTGTCAAAGTATGGAAAATACAGACATAAATAATAATTCCATCAATGTGAAATTTCAAATGCGGATTTACATGTAGCATATTATTATTTGATTGGCATACATATACGTAACATCAATAGCCGGGTTTCGTATAATTCTTGATAGCAAATATAAAGATACAGAATATACAATATACAGAGATAAACAGGTTGGCGGGCCTCTCTATTCTCCTGTTTTACAGATTAGCCATTTTTGTTACAAAGCACCAACTATCTCTCCATTGCAACATCGATCCCTCTCCCCTCTATGGGTCTCCTTAGCATCCAGTATTACTGGTTATATGTATGTATTTTCTATCTGCCATATACATATCCGCATATATACAAACATGTATTTCCATGCTTTGGCAAGTTTTGCTTATATAAATCTGTGTCTTCTTTCATTCACACATTCATAGCATTCATTCTTGACCCCCAGAGCCGACGAGTCCCACATCCCAGTCATATCTGATTACTATGCCTGTCCAGCCACGGCGACCATATCTCATAATACTTTTTGATTTTATCATAGTTATATAGTTTATATAGTAACCCTTCTCCATTTGACATTGGTACTCAAGCTGGTCAATCAGTTTACCTATATCCAGTTGGCCCGACGTTTTCCATGATCTGGTGATTATGATTTTTGCAGCTAATAAGATTTGAGTCATAAGTGTTCTTTTCCCCATTTCCCATTTTTCTAAACCTAAATGGAATAACATCAGTGCTGGGTCACACATAGTCTCAACCCTGATAGTGATAAGGATTAATGAGGATACTGATGTCCAGAAATTTTTTATATATGGACATTCCCACCAAAGATGTACCAGCGTTCCCCTATTACTTTGGCATCTCCAACATTTATTATTGTAATCCGTATACATTTTTTTCAATCTTACCGGCGGGAGGTGCCATCTATATAACACTTTATAGTATGTCTCCAGTAGGTTCAGAGAATGAGTAGACCCTCTTGTTATTTGAATTGCTTTAAGCCAGTCTTTCTCTTCCCTGGATATATTTAATTCATTACACCATTTTTTTTATTATTGGTAGAGTTTCAACAGACAATTCTGGTTCTTCTAGTGTTAGTATTATGTCATCTGCGAAAAGTGATATTTTGTGTTCCGCTCCTTTGATATTGACCCCTTTAATATCTTTATTGTCCCTGATAGCTTGGGCCAATGGTTCCAGTGAGATAACATATAGTAAAGGTGCCAGAGGACATCCCTGACGCGTACCATTATGAATCTCGAACCAAGATGATAATATACCTGAGCCTGTAATTCTGGCACATGGTTTTTTATATAGGGCCCATATTGCGTCAAAAAATGGTCCCCCTATTCCAAATGTTCTGAGTGCGAGCCCGAGGTAGGTCCAGCTGACCCTGTCGAAGGCCTTTTCAGCGTCCAACGACAGGGCCAACATTCGCCCACCCCGAGCCCGGGCCGAAAACAATACATTAAGATTACGCCTGATGTTATTCGTAGCTGATCTTGTTGGTATGAATCCCGACTGATCCTCATCTATCAAACTATGGATTACTCTCTTAAGCCTGCCTGCCAGAACTGCGGAGTATATCTTTACGTCTGTATTGATTAGGGATATTGGTCTATAGTTTTTAATTTCCATTTTATCCTTCCCTTCTTTCAATATTGGACTGATATTTGCAACCAGCATTTCTTTTGGCATTTCTTTGTTGTTTTTAATCTCCTCAAACAGGGCTAGCAGGCAGGGTAGGATGTCATCCTCAAACATTTTATAGAATAGATTTGAGTATCCGTCGGGTCCAGGTAACTTGTTCCTTTTTAAATTTTTTATTATATCGCTTATCTCTTTAATAGAGAATGGGGAATTCAGGAATTAGAAACATAGAAACATAGAATGTGTCGGCAGATAAGAACCATTCGGTCCATCTAGTCTGCCCAATTTTTTTATTTTTTTTTTGAGTACTTTTATTAGTCCCCCGTTCCCGGTCTTATAGCTAGGATAGCCTTGTGTCTATCCCACGCATGCTTAAAATCCTTGACTGTGTTTACCTCTACCACTTCTGCTGGCAGGCTATTCCATACATCCACTACCCTCTCAGTAAAGTAATACTTCCTGATATTACTTTTAAATCGTTGCCCCTCTAATTTAAGACTATGTCCTCTAGTTGTGGTAGTTTTTCTTCTTTTAAATATACTCTCTTCCTTTACTGTGTTGATTCCCTTTATGTATTTAAATGTTTCTATCATATCCCCCCTGTTACGTCTTTCCTCCAAGCTATACATGTTAAGATGCTTTAACCTTTCCTGGTAAGTTTTATCCTTCAACCCATGAACCAGTTTAGTAGCCCTTTCTTGTTCCTCAGTAGTTAGTTTTGGGAGATTTAACTTATTTAAATAGTTAGATACCTCATCTCTTTCTTCTTCTTTTGAAATGTTTATTTTGTTTTTATTTAAATGGTATAATTCTTGGTAAAAGTCAATAAAGGCATTGCCTATCTTATCCGGGTCCATTAATGTTTTTCCCTTATATTGAATTTTATTTATTGTGTTATTAACTCTCTGTTTTTTTTAATAAGTTTGATAGGAGTTTATCTGCCTTGTTTCCTCTTATATACCATTTTTGTTTTAGACAGAGTAGGTTTTTATTTGTTCTATCTATGACTTTTTGTTTAATTTTACTTTTGATCTCGTTTATCTTATCTATTATATCTTCCTGTAGGGTTTGTTTATGTATTTGTTCTAAAGTATATAGTTCGGCTTGGAGTTGTTGGGACGTCAGACCTTGTTTTCTTTTTTCTATAGAACCTATTTTAATTAGACTACACCGGATTACCGCTTTTAGTGTACACCACATTGTAGATCTCGAGATTGAGTCATTTTCATTTTCCGCGAAGAAATTTTTTATGTCGGTTTGTATCTGTTTTTTCATTTTTGTCCCTTACCAACAAAGACTCATTTAGCTTCCAGTAGGATTTTTTTTTCACAATTCCCTCTTCTATAGATATGGAGACAGGGGAATGATCTGACCATGTAGCTGCTCCAATATCACATTTCAGTTCTCCTCTAAATGTGTCTCTGTTAATAAGGAACATGTCTATACGGGAATAGGATCTAAGAGGTATTGAGTAATGAGTATAGTCTTTGGATGTTGTGTTTAGTGCTCTCCAGACATCTATCAGGTTGTTTTTAATAATAAATTCCCCACATTTTTTTGCTAAGTGTATTTGTTTGTCACTCATTATTTTACCCGACTGTAGTTTTTTATCCAGCTCGGTATCTACTACCAAGTTAAAATCACCCCCCATAATAAGTTGTCCTTGTATTACTTTTTCAACCTGTGCCCACATTTTTTCTAAAAAATTTATAGTGTTTTCATTCGGTGCATATATGTTTACAAGAGTATATATAACATTATTAAGCTTACAAACTAATATAATATACCTGCCGTGTTTATCTATTACTTTGTGTATTATTTCTGGTGTCAATGAATCTTTTATTATTATTATTATCATCACTCCTCTACTTTTCTTTGTATTATGATAACTTGATGTGAATATATGTGAATATTTTCTATTATATATCATTTTTTTTTGTGGATTTCACCCAATGTGTTTCTTGTGCAAACGCAATATCTATTCTCTCGTGATTAATCATTTCCATAAGCATCCTTCTTTTGTACGGGGAATTTAATCCCTGTGTATTTATTGTGCTAATCCTAATCACCATGTCTGAGACAGGCAGCAAACTCTCTCATCGGCTCGGGGGGTCCATTCATACAGATTTCCAGGTTCATTCCAGATTGAGTAATCTGATCCAATGGGATCCGAACACCCTCTTGTCCCAATATTAGGGATCTCTCAATTTATTCTTTGCTCTAATTGAGCTTGTGCTCGGCTTAAGGAAGAGACGGGATCGGTTTTCCAATAATTACAATAATAATACCCGTTTGTTCTATTATCCTAACTAATATTCAATGTCACCACCTTAAGATTTACTGTGACAGAATGGACCTGACTGAAAACATTTACTAAGAAAAATACCTCCGCATGACCTCCGCCCTCTTAGGTCTCCCGTATACCTGACCACCCCCCACATAAGAGGGAGACAGGTGGCGGGTGGGCGGCGGGCTGTCACCAGCCTGCACTGCACCATATTGTCCTTGCGGACCACACAGGCTTATACAGAGACAGCACCCAAGCTCACAGAGCCTCCGCCCCCCTGCCCGGACCCAGCTAGCTCGCCCTCGATAACAGGAGGACAAGGGGCGAGAAGGCAGGAGCGGGATCCTCTTTTAACCACTAATGCAGCTCCCCCAGCCCCCCCCCCCCACACGTGGCGCAGGGGGCGAGGGGAGGGCAAGGAGCCCATTCCTCAGGGGGACGCACATACAGATAAAAACACATATAGAGACTTGTGAGGGCAAAAGGGTGTATAAATAGCATTCATCGGGTTCAGCAAGTAAGGCGACTTCGCCATCACCTCGGTCCGGCCCCCCTCACACATTACGCGGGGGGCGGGTCGAGGGGAGGGCCATTAGCCATCATACCATGGAGACCAACATCCAAATAGAAAGACATGAGTCACATCGATGAACTCCCATCAAAGAAGGGAAAACACATATACATAACATAGATCAATTTCAACCGATGAGGAGACTCCACTATTGCCTCGGCCCGGCCCCCCCCACACGTGGCGCAGGGGACGGGGCGAGGGGAGGTCAGTCCACCATCATCCCAGGGTGCTCATCGTAGAGATACAACAACAACAACAACGCTGCCGGGCTTCCACCAAAGGAGTGCTCTCCCCATGGAGACCAAAATCTAAGTAGAGACACATGAACCACATTGATGGTCTCCCATCAAGGAAGGCACTACACATACACAGATCATAGATCCATTTCAACCGATGAGGTGACTCCACTGTCTCCTCGGCCCGGTCCCCCCCCACACGTGGCGCAGTGGGCGGGGCGAGGGGAGGTCAGTCCACCATCATCCCAGAAAGCCCATCATACAGATAGGAGGACAACAACCACGTTGCCAATCTCCCACCAAGGAGAGGGCAGATTGTGGCTAGCATGTATAATTATTCGCAGGCTCCCTGTCCCCAAACCTAAACAAGATCACCCCCATCCCTCTTCTTCCTTCCTCTTCTCCCCTCTCCTCCCTCCCGTCTCCTTTAACCAGAGAAACTCCACCAATCATAAATACATGGTAAATAACCAGAAAAAAATCAGAAAATTTGTATGACATTATCCATCATGTAAAAAAAAAAACAGAAGTGAAGTTGTTTGGTAATCCATCAAGAGTTCAGAGTATGTCTATCCAATAGGAATATCCCATTTTTTGAATAAAGCTGATGCTTGCTCCCAAGATTCGATTGTATATCTCATATCTTTTGAGTGAGATATATTTTTGCTGGGAAACCCCAGGCAAACCTTATATTTTCCCTGTGTAATATGTCTGTGGCTCTTCTTAGTTTCAATCTTTGTTGCCTGGTATGTAGATATCTTGCAAAATCCTTAAATCTTTAAATTTTTCCATGAGAATCTCTTTATTGTTTTTTGCCTTCCATATCGCTTCTTTATGTGTGTAATTATGGAGGCGGACTAATACGTCCCTTGGGGATTGATCCTCCTTACTTGGGCGATAGGCATATGTTCTGTGAATCCTTTCGATCATGATCTCTTTTGGGATTGTATCACCTGCCAACTCTTGAAAATATTCCTGAGCTTAAACTTGAAGGTTTTCCCTGGTGATCTCTTCCAGGATTTCCTCGCACTCTTATGTTTTTTCTTCTGGATCTATTTTCAGCATCTGCAATTTGATTTTGGAGATCCTCCATTTTGTTCTGTAATTCTTTGTTTATATCCTGCAGTCTTTCCATTTCGAATCTAAGGACTTCTACTTTCTCAATGTTTGCTTGCAGCTTGATATTTATGTTTCGCACCTCTGTCGTCAATTCATTTATGTTTTTTTGTAGGTCTTCTCTGATCTTATCCCTGTGCTCTTCCAGCAGTTTCATCAACATTGTTTGCATGTCTGATATTACTGGTTGGGTTTCTGGGATTCCATCTGGGCTTGTATCACTGCAGCTTTCCATGGAGTGTTCCCCTCTTTCTATTTTATCTCCTTTTGCCTGTGGAGTCATAATCTTAGTTTTCCTTACTTCTCCTATTTCCGGTGTTACTGGAGGGAGAGAATCCCTCTTATTTCTTCCTTTGTTCCATTTCAGGGGTAGAAAAAAATGTAGTCCATGTTTTGTTTGTTTTATATTCCTTTTTTTTTTTGAGTCTATATTTTTCCTTGTCGCCATTTCTGCGAGGTTTACTCTTTTTTTTTTAATTTTTTTTAATTTTTTTATATTATTGTGAGAGACCAAAGTAGTTGATCGCATGAAATCCAGGAGTAGAGAGTATAATAGATTTTTTTTTTTTTTTTTTTTCTTTCCCCTCCTTCTCTTTCCTCTAGATTGTATTATTCAGAAGAAGCAGATTTGCATTTAATTAGAAGGGATCTGTTAGGTCAGGGCTTGACAAATTTAATTAAGTTTTAGGAGCCAGCTAAAAAATTTAGGAGCCAGACAACGGCACATCACAAAATCATAAACGCATGGAGACAGTCACATACACCAACCTCACATACACAGAAAGTTACATTCACACATACGCCACAAACACAGCCAGTTACATTCATACACAGCCAGTTACATTCATACACAGCCAGTTACATTCATACACAGCCAGTTACATTCATACACAGCCAGTTACATTCATACACAGCCAGTTACATTCATACACAGCCAGTTACCTTCACTCATACATACACAGCCAGTTACCTTCACTCATACATACACAGCCAGTTACCTTCACTCATACATACACAGCCAGTTACCTTCACTCATACATACACAGCCAGTTACCTTCACTCATACATACACAGCCAGTTACCTTCACTCATACATACACAGCCAGTTACCTTCATACACAGCCAGTTACCTTCATACACAGCCAGTTACCTTCATACACAGCCAGTTACCTTCATACACAGCCAGTTACCTTCACTCATACATACACACACACCACACATAGACAGCCAGTTACCTTCACTCATACATACACACACACACCACACATAGACAGCCAGTTACCTTCACTCATACATACACACACACACCACACATAGACAGCCAGTTACCTTCACTCATACATACACACACACACCACACATAGACAGCCAGTTACCTTCACTCATACATACACACAGACCACACATACACAGCCAGTTACCTTCACTCATACATACACACAGACCACACATACACAGCCAGTTACCTTCACTCATACATACACACAGACCACACATACACAGCCAGTTACCTTCACTCATACATACACACAGACCACATAGACAGCCAGTTACCTTCACACATACATACACACAGACCACATACACAGCCAGTTACATTCACTCATACATACACACAGACCACATACACAGCCAGTTACATTCACTCATACATACACACAGACCACATACACAGCCAGTTACATTCACTCATACATACACACAGACCACATAGACGGCCAGTTACCTTCACACATTTTTGTTCTTTAAAAAAAACACAAACATGGTATTTCTTCGGGTGTCCTCCCTCCCTGCTGCTTACCTCATTGGAAGGGAGGGGGCCATTTATGCTGGAGCCCGATCCTCTTTCGGTTTCTGCTAAGTGCCGAGTTGTCACGTGACACTCGGCACTACAACGTGTTGCGCGAGGGGGCGGAGCTTACAGTCTGTGTGATCCGCACAGACTTTCTCCCCTCGCGCTGCGTGTAACGGATGGCAGCCGGCAAGGGCACTCTGTGATAAAACAGCACCCGGGCGCCAGGTCTGATTTCCTGGTCGCCATGGCGACCTGGCGCCCGGGGTTTGTCGAGCCCTGTGTTAGGTATTAGCCTCCATGACGTTCCCTCCCAAATTATAAAGGGTTGACAATTGTCCCCGGAGATTCGATTGACACCTGGTTATCTGGTTTCAGTTTTGTATTTGTTCCAGGGTTTTTCCCAGATAAACAATTATCTTCAACAGGTTAACAAATTATTATACAGTGGTGTACATGTGTTTGATACTATCAGCCGTAGTAGCACAGAGACAATAATCTCAATGGCCTCACCAATCAGCAGGTTATCATTATTCCCAGCTGCTAAGGATCATGTAATCTTTGATTTACCTTCTGTTTCTTTTTTTGGTTTAGGGGTGCACAAATTTACATTTGTTGGGAAAAGTAAGGCAGATAGAAATAAGGTTGCTAAGTTCCAGCTTCATGCATGAGATAACAACCAAGTATGCTTATTGTCACCAACACTTAAACAAGCTTGATAAAAGTCAGCCTTTTTCAAGGATTTTCAAAGCCTAGCAACAGTGCATTTATTTTAGCTGCATGTATTTAGGGAGGCTCAAGTTTGCAATAGTCACCAAAACTCAAACATCAAGCAAAGCAGAGTCGATAGGTTTTACAGTTATAGTTTTCCTGGCAAGCTTTCCAGTTTTGTCCAAATAATGAGGTTTAGCCGATTTGCAGGCACATACAGGAGATAAGAGTCACGTATGCTTGTTATGCAGTACTGCCGGAAAATTATTATTATACCGGTTTGTCAGAGTGTATTTGAGACATAGATAGCGGCACACTTCTCCCTTCATACAAGTTCACCAAGCATTTAGGTTTGTTAAGACATAGAGCACTGTATAATAAGTAAGACTTGCGTTTTTTTTTCTGCCTCTATCGCTCCGGTTATGGTGCAGATTTTCCTGTGGGTAGATTCATTATGCAGGGGGATGCGACATGCGGATCGCGTTGCCCGTTAGTTTGGAGCCGACGGTAGCCATTCACACAGGCGTCCTCTTTTCACAGGCGTCCTCTCCCCACCTCTCCTCACGAGCCACACGTGATTACGTCATCACGTCTCCTCACTATCATCCGATTAGTCTGGTGATCACTCGGAAAATGGTACTTCCATAGTGTTTGTATTTAAAAAAAAAAAAAAATGAAATGGTTACCCTTTCTCCTTGGATTTGTCAGGCCTTGTTTTAAAATTTCTTGTAAATTGTTTTGTTTCCCAAATATTTTAATAGCATTTTATTTACAGCACTTTTCAGGTGTTTTGTGCATAAAACTATTTTAAAATTTGTTTTTTGTTTTGATTAGCTGTAGTGCACTTTTGAAGCTTTCAATTTTAATGAAACTGAAAGTTTAAAACAAAATACAAAACATTATTTTCTCTTTGCAATACTGCATTTGACCTTTCTTAGAGTCTTATCCTGATTTGGCTTTCACATGTAGTCCTTCTATAGGTCTGCAATGAGAAGGATTAGAGGAAGGTTGTGGCAGGTTTATTTTTACACAGCGTGGTAAATATTGGCTTGGTGAAGGATATGGTTAAATCAGGGCCACTTTGTATATTGTAACAAAATAGGCTATATATATATATATATATATATTTATTTATTTATTTTTATTTTTATCCTCTAGAAAAAGAATATGAACTTTCAACTTGAAATGTTGCTGGCCAAAGCAAAGACTGTACGGAGTTTCTTAGAGAAATTAGATTCTAATGAAGTGGCATGATGTCATTTTTACTATTTTCCCTATTTTTGTGTGTAAATATGTTTATATCCACATGTGTTTGTGAACATGTCTCTATTAATGTACTTAAATCTTTACTTTTATAAGATTAAAAGTTTAAATTGCATCCAGTGTTTGTTTTCCATTGTAGTTTTTATTAAGTTTTTTAGCAAAAGAAAGTCATTTAATTCATTACATGATGGAAATTAAGACCTAACAAAAAAATATGGGGTGGAACACATTTAGCTGCAATATCTGTCTAGTTTAGGGCTTGACAAACTTAACTGAGTTTTAGAAGGCAGCTAAAATCTAGGAGCCAAAAACACTCACACGTACAGTGAGGGAGGGAGATATAGTTTTGCATTTCTGTCCTCACACAGGCACATACCATCTTCACTAGTAGCTGGATGTCACATCGCATGTGGGGCAGAGCTGGAAGTCTGCAGCACACACTGCTCCACCACGCTTCGTTACATAAAAGAAATGTATCCTAGCACCAAGGGCACCATGCATTGATAAAAATACCCTGGCGCCAGGTCTAATTTCCTAGTTGCCATGACAACCTAGTATTCCTTACCTAACGCCTAAGGAATGACAATCTCTAAAATGCATAGCTGTCAATAATAAAAAAAATTCTAACGTAATGTTATTTTTTTTCCTCCCAATGTACCAGTCATAGGGAAAACACTAGCAACTTTAACGATCTTGAGATATTATGCTAGAAAATGGCACCTATCAATCATTCCTTTTCCATGCCTCAAATGAACACTTAAAGGGACACTTCCACCAGAAAATGAATTGGGCTTTTTTTTTTGTATTGTTTGTGATTTGTATTTAATAAAATATGAAACTAAACAAGTGTGACTGGGTGCTGCCATTTTGTGAAATAGTGTTTTTGGGTGCCACCCCCTAGTGACTTTACAGCACAAATGTCTCACTTTGGGACTGGGGACACAGAATGCAGTCTATAAGTCAGAATTATGATTACTGAATTGAATGGGAGGGTAATGTACCTATTACATCACAACGGGGTGAAGTTATGATCCTGTTTCATAAGAATAATCTCCACTTTGTGTTGGAAGGCAGGTAAAAAAAAAAGTTGTACAAAGCCACCTAGTACTGCCCACTATGATACACACGAGCCAGTAAGAGAGCAGGAGACTATCTTATGACGTCATCATGCAGACTTTGGCAACAGTTGTAAATTGAACTTGCCTGGAAGATTTTGGATGATGTTGCATCATGGGAAATATTCACAAAATGGAGCCAGGACATAAACACCTAATTCTATTTTTCCTTTTATATGCAATTAATTCAATCATCTAAAAAAGTGGCATATGATTTTATAAATGTGCTTATTTTATATGACCAGGTTATCTAGTTACATCTTATGTACGTGGTAGTGTCTGTTTAAAACTGTGCTTAGCCAATTGTTGCCACAGCCATTGAATGCATGTTTGATGCACATATGTAGTGAGTCCTAAAACCTCTTGATTGGGACTGCTAATGCACGTGGGCATTTGAGAATCCCTTTTCATCTGTACGGCAGATTGGAGTTGCTGGGGTCACCTATTTCAGCAGGCTACAGGAGTAAGTTTGCTAAAGGGGTAAGTATTGCAGAAACTAAACAAATTGCTTTTAGTACATTCTTTACAAATGTACATCCTGTGTCTAAATCAGTGCTACTCAACATTTTCTGACCCAGGGAACACCACAAGCAATGTATAATAAAAAAAATATTTAATGAAAGCAAACATAGTGTTAAGTTTAATTAGGAACTAGGACCATTTGTTAGGGCTAAGTTGTTCACCAGCAGGGGGGGGGGGTCACTATTTTAGGTTATCGTCCTATAAGATGCTAACAAACTTGAACATATCACACTATTTAGCCAGAGTTTTTTAACCATTGTAGATTTGTAAATTATTTTTTAGGTTAAACGTGATATATATATATATATATTTTTTTTAATTTTTTTTAGCCCTCCTTATGGCAATTAAAAACTGTACATAATGGGTACATGAAATGAGAGAAGAAAATTACAGCTAAACAACTGCATAAATTTAAAAACGGTCACTAAGGAGGTATTAACTCCTTTGTGACGCAAGGTGCTTGCGTCCCAAATGACGCAAGCACCAAAACGTCACAATTGGTTCCATTCACAAGGTGATCAGTAGCCAGGAACAATCTCGCAGAGACCCGGTCAGGGTCTTAATAGACCCTGTGGGTCCCTGAAAAAAAGCGAGACTTCCGGACGTCACGTGTGACGTCACGCAGGCGTGCCTGAACTGGTGCGATTTGGAGAAATGTAGCCGGTCCTCGCAGCGGGATCCGAAAACAGCTCATCGCGGGGAGCCACGATGAGCTGTTTGATACAGGACGTACTATGCCGTCCTAACGACTTTAAGGCACTTAAAGTCAGGACGGCATAGTACGTCCTAAAGTCGGGAAGGGGTTAAAATAATGGGAGCACTCGAAAGAGTTTAATCATTTTTGATCAATTTGTATTTATGTGTAATTTTATGAATGTGATATGATTAAAGCATACGCTGAATTTTAAATAGGAAGTTATTTTACTGCCATTTTTGAACAATAAAGGACATTTGAATATTTTAATATAATATTCCTCCCAGCTGTCCCGATTTGGGAGCTATGTACGACCTAGCACCGTGAGAATGCTTACTGGGCATGCACAGCATTGTGTGCAGTAGCGATCCTGGCTTCAGCTCCCAGGATTTAAAGTGGGTGACAGTTTTAACGCACAGGAACAGTAGCACTGACTCCCCCCTCCTCAGACTCTGCCCCCCGGTGTCCTGATTTGCCAGGGGGGGGGGGGGGGGGGATGGAAGGTATGTAATAATTGAGTGAGTTAAAAACGCCAAAATTCTGAGTGGTCCAACCACTGTTGTATGGCTTGTGTGGAGGAACCACAAGCAAGTTTTTGATAGTTGCTTGTTCTGTTGATATATATTTCATTTGTTAGTTTATCAGTTGTCCTTTCTCTGTTCAGGAATGAAGTCATGTGGCCGTATGTTAGATACTAGATACAGTGCAAAAAGATGAAGATGGTATATTTGAGCCAATTTGTGTCCCTTTCTGTGCCAGACTCACAAAGCTATTGAACTACATGTCGCATTACAGCAGTGGTTTTGACACCCAGTAGGCCGTGACGTGGCATACCTAAAGAAGGACTTTAAATAGACAGCCACGTTTATTTGATTAAAATAGATACTGAACACATCTCCTAGACAGCACAGATGAAAAGCAATTCTAATTGCTCACATGACTTTGCGACACCACTCAAGTAGGGAAGGAGATGCTCAGCTGCCCCCCAGCATTAGAAGCACTAGACCAGCTCTCTGCTGCCAGGGAGCATGTGCTCTGTATAATGGCAACCCCCCTAATAATGGTTTTGCAAAGACTAGGGATCAAGAACAAATAGTGATCTAATACATCAATTTAACATATTACCTGCAGCATCATTTTAAGAACGAATTGTGTTCAGTTTCTCTTTAAGTCTCACCCGTTACGATGGCAACTTGGATGGAACATATCTGTAGTACTAGCTTTGACAGGCTGTTTGTTTCCACATACATATAAAAAGTGGCAGTGCGCTTGTGTGCTATAAAGTGGAAAAAAAAGTGCAATGAGGTATCTTACCTCTGTGCAGATATTACAGTGTGTGTACCCCGTAGGGCAAAAGAGAGAAAAAACTTTTAAAACGCTTACACACAGTCCCTGATGGTATGGGACACAGTAAATGATGTATAACAATTCTTGATATAAGACCTCCAAAGAATAGAAGATGGTATTAATACACAAAACTTCAATTTAATACAAAAAGTGCTTAAAATATCTTACACTTCAGTTTTGGAGTAGCAGCAAAATCTTGGAGCATAGATAAGAAAACAGGATCCGGAGAGAGCTCTGATGGGTAGTAATAGATCGTGATCAACGCGTTTCGCCTTTAAATGGTAGGCTTCATCAGGATCCAATAGTACCCATGAGAGACAAAGCAGTTTATATACTGTTACTATTAATTGAAACAATAATTACATCACAGACAGGGCAACAGAGCTATCAGCGTCGCGTCATACTGTATGCGACCATATAGGCCGAACAAAACCAGTTTATTCGGCTTTTTCCGCTGTTCGTAAGTGTTCAATTTAATAGTAACAGTATATAAACTGCTTTGTCTCTCATGGGTACGTTAATTCTACCCAGCCATGACGTATATACATTTTTCCATTCATTAAATTTATTTGCTAGGTCTTTCAAGATTGGTATGTAATTTTCTGTAATTATTTTTTTTTGGGGGGGGGGGGGGGGGCATTTGAGATTCTTATGCCTAAATATTCTATATAGTTCAATTTGCAATGGAAACAGTATTTCGATATTAAAACTTCTAGATCTTCTTTATTTACACCACATAGCATTGCCTGATATTTACTCATATTTAGTTTATACCCAGAAATAGCTGCAAATCTTTCTATTTCTGTCATCAAGTTTTCGACTGATCCTATGGGGTGGCGTCATTTTAAGTTTTAATCACAGATGTTGGGTGTGTCACACAACAAACTGAAATTGAATTGGCATTAACAATGCATACTTCACAGCTGTACTGGGTAAAACAAAGATTAAACAATGTATTACATAATAAAGCACCTGTCACGGTAGCCCCCGCAACCAACCATGTTTTGCCATTTGTCAGTGCCCATCATCTGGCTGAGTTATTTTCCCCTGTGTTAACTGTGTGTTTAAAATGTATAGTGCACTGTTAAAAGAGCTTTATCACTTGTAACAGTTTCCCCAGGAATGTATTCTACAGTAGATCTGATTGGTTGACAGGTATTCGGGCACCAAATTCAATTATGCTTTGTGTATGTGTGAATTTGTAATCCCCAATGTCCTGTTTCCATTCACAATTCTATGCTTCACTTTAATCCTGTTAGAGTTTGTTTGTTCAAGTTATGTTATCAAGATGTATTACTGTATTTATGTCCTATGTTTTGAATCATTAAAAAGTTCTTCTTGTTTTACCCAACACGACCGGTC
>JAYKOZ010000029.1:2117500-2128033 GCA_036172795.1 Pelodytes ibericus
ATGACAGATAGGGTTGCCAGATCTGCCATTTGTTCCTGGGCACATTATAACGTACCTAAAATTCATGCATGTTCAGATGGAAATAATTTAGTAATTCCAAGTGGTTTGCATGGGATCCTTCACAAGAGGGTTAAAAATAAGGTTTATGAAGCGTGACAATTTTGACTTTTTTTTTTTTTTTTTTTTATAACTCCTGACAATTTAATCTGTGGGTATTAGCCCCTCAAATGTTTGATTTTTTTTTTTTAATCTGTGCCAGTTCCAAGGCAACATAGGAATGCAGGACTGGCGCATGAAGTAAGACACACCGAAATTAGCATTATGCATTGGCACATGCAGCCATAGGGCCACTATTTCCACGTGTTCCACTTTTATACGTAACCCCCATTTATGTTCAGGAATAAATATTACATCTGGCAATTAGGACTGCCACTTTGGCCATGTATCAGCACTCTTTGATTAGTTAATTGATGTCCATCTGTTCATATACTTTGGGTGTCCATATTTCACAATTAAAGATTGTGGAGCAGAATAGGAACGTTGTTGCACGAGGTATATTGTAAGACCTGGGGTTCCATACACAACATTAAATAAATATATACTCACAAACTTTCTATAAAGTCTGCCAGTCGATCCATATCGAACACCCATTCCCACTGACTTACATTAGAAAGCAGGAGAAAGCCTCAATGTCTGAAGCTCCAGGAATAACGCTGCTGGTCCTTGTATTCCCGCCAGAGCTCATATTTCTCATACACGCTCAATATTTTCCTAGAAGGAGGCATGTTTCTCCCAGAGGCCATTATCCCCGCCCCTGAGGTCTGAGCCATTGGTGGAGTTGGCTGTTGCACCAGAAGTCTTGGGCTAACCGCTGAGGGAACCCATAAGACATTTCCTATGGGAACTGTTGGAAAGAGATTAGGGGTGGATTGAATTCTGGGCTGGCTCATCGGGGTGAGGACAATGTTAGACTCATGAAGTCTTGGTGTCACAGGCACATTGCTTGGGTGAGCTGGTACAGTAATTGCATTTGGTGAATTAAGCACTGTGTTCCCCAGCAGGAGTGGAGGTTGGACGATTTGACCTGCTCTGTATGGGATCTTAGCCATGTTTGTCTGAAGAATAAACATAAGATAAAACAATGTTAAAAAGCCTTATTTAATCCTGATTAGCTAATAATAGTAAGCTAATCTCTTAATATAGGAGGAACAGAAACTAAATAAAAATAATTGCTTGGTATAATCCCATTGTCTCACAATCTACATATTTCAGTTTTCTACAAAGAGTTGCTATCATGTTACCTTAAATGGAAAACACACTGTGTTAAAACACTCATTCACTGTCACCATTTAGTTTGGTTTAATTATGGAGAGTTCTCTTACCTTGTCAATGACTAGATGGGATTATGCACTAAGAATACGATATACCGTATTTGCTCGAATATAAGACAAGGTTTTTTTCAGAGCAAATGCTCTGAAAAATCCTCCTCGTCTTACATTCGAGGTCCTTATAATCTGACCTCAAACTGAGGTCAGACTATAAGACAGGGATCCAGGTCCCCAGCAGAGCTGCAGGGGACCATGATCCCCCTCTCTAGCAGCAGGGGATATCTGCGCGATGAGCGCAGACTCCCCTGCTTCCGCCCGGCACGACCGCCGGGGCTTCTATGAAGAAGCCGGGTACTTCCGGCTACGTCACAGAAGGCCCCGCGAGCGTGCCGGGCGGCAGCAGGGAGGTCTGCGCTCATCGCGCAGACATCCTCTGCTGCCCCACTAGGCACCAGGGTGAATCGGGCAGCTGGGGGATGTCTCATCGCGCAGACATCCTCTGCTGCCCCACTAGGCACCAGGGTGAATCGGGCAGCTGGGGGATGTCTGCACGATACGTGCAGACATGCTGCACGACACGGCAGCCTATTATGACGGACCAGCTGTCCGTCATAATAGACTGCCATGTCGGACGGCTGCCTCCACTAGCCACCAGGGATTGAGGTACAGGTAAGGGGGACAGAGAGAAAAGGGGAGGGGGGATAGATAGAGACAAGAAAGAGAAGTTTGGGGGGAGAGAGAGACAACGCTGGGGGGGAAAGAGGTCGCATTGGCACATAAAAGCAAATAAAAACAAGAAATGCATTTGTATAATATAATTTTTTTTAATTAAATATTAAAAAGGAATTTACATATATGCAAGTTAAACTTTTTTCCTATGGGGTAGTCTTATGATCAGGCTTTTAGTTTTTTTCCTAAAGGAATGTACAAATTTGGGAGGGTCGTCTTATAATCAGCGTCGTCTTATAATCGAGCAAATACGGTAATTATTTTGATGGTATATAATATTTCCAGTAACCCTCTTTGTGATTCTCACAAGCTGTTACTTTCTTCAAAGTAGTAACGTTTTTTCAGCAAATTGAATGTAAACAGTTGGTAGAACATTATGAGTAAACAGGCTCAGCCAATCACATGCCGTATTCCTGTATCCTAGTCTGTAATATCTCTACCTGTTATATGGAGAGATGTTTTATTGGATGCAATGTCCATAATGACAGCAGGAGATTACATTTTCCCTATACACGTTTTTGATGACAAATAAATTGATAGTAAATTAGAATAATATAATTGCTATAACCTGGGAGCAGAAGTTACATACTTTCTAGATGTATAGTCTATAAATGAAAGTTAATGAAGTTGAGTGTGTTTAATTACTAACCCTAAATTCATAACCCCAGAGAGCAGACTAACAAGGTTCCCTCTTCAAAGAAGTCCCTACAATCTCTGCTGTTACACAGCTGATAGGGATCATGGTTTTGTGAGTCTGAACCAACAAACTAATTCTCCAAAAGCTCAACTCACTGGAATTATTTGTAGAGTATTTAATTTCTGAAATAATCTCAGCACTTGCCCATGATGCAAAGAGAAAATATCTAGGGGCTTTATTCATGAAGGGAACTGCATGGAATAGAGGAGGACATTTGAAATGTAAGAGTTTAGTAGCTGAGTTGGAACATTTCTCATATTCAGCTGGAGAACTTTTGGCCTAAAATTTGAAATTCCCACATCAATTCCCTGCATTTCTCTCTTTCATATATTACATATATTTGTATTATTTAATTATTTATTTATAAAGCATCATGTTAAACTTGAGCATGTTACACCGAGCAAACTAAACATTCAATGTTTTGGTTCAAATAGTCTGACAGGAAATGTTTGAGGCTAATGCTGATATATGTCTGTCTGAATGAGTGGCGTCCCCCGGGGGTTGCGGACCGCACCAGGTGAAACCTCCAGCGTGGGTGACACCCGTGCTGCCGACACCCCCCGTATCGCGCTGCTTAACTTCTTTTTGTTTCTTTCTGGCAGCCGCATCCGCTGGTTGCGGCCACCGGAAAAAAAAAAATCACAGTGTCACATCCGGTTACTGTGTTTCCCTCCAGGGACACGGACTGGCACAATATTACTGGCATCTGACTGGCACAATATTACTGGCATCTGACTGGCACAATATTCCTGGTATCTGACTGGCACAATATTCCTGGTATCTGACTGGCACAATATTACTGGGCTCTGACTGGCACACTATGACTGGGCTCTGGCTGGCACAATATTCATGGGCTCTGACTGGCACAATTTTACTGGGCTCTGAATGGCACAATATTCCTGGTATCTGAATGGCACAATATTACTGGTATCTGAATGGCATAATATTACTGGTATCTGACTGGCACAATATTACTGGGCTCTGAGTGGCACAATATTACTGGGCTCTGAGTGGCACAATATTACTGGGCTCTGAGTGGCACAATATTACTGGGCTCTGACTGGCACATTATAACTGGGCTCTGAATGGCACGCTATTACTGGGCTCTGACTGGCATAATATTACTGGCATATGACTGGCACAATATTACTGGTATATGACTGGCACAATATTACTGGTATCTGACTGGCACAATATTACTGGGCTCTGAATGTCACAATATTCCTGGTATCTGAATGTCACAATATTACTGGGCTCTGACTGGCACAATATTCCTGGGCTCTGACTGGCACAATATTCCTGGGCTCTGACTGGCACAATATTCCTGGGCTCTGACTGGCACACTATTACTGGGCTCTGACTGGCACACTATTACTGGGCTCTGACTGGCACAATATTCCTGGGCTCTGACTGGCACACTATTACTGGGCTCTGACTGGCACACTATTACTGGGCTCTGACTGGCACACTATTACTGGGCTCTGACTGGCACACTATTACTGGGCTCTGACTGGCACAATATTCCTGGGCTCTGACTGGCACACTATTACTGGGCTCTGACTGGCACAATATTCCTGGGCTCTGACTGGCACAATATTCCTGGGCTCTGACTGGCACAATATTCCTGGGCTCTGACTGGCACAATATTCCTGGGCTCTGACTGGCACAATATTACTGGGCTCTGAGTGGCACAATATTACTGGTATCTATAATTGTGCAAGTGTCACCTTGTGGGGCTCCTGTGTGTTGGATAATTAATGGTGGTCCCATGTGTGCATAATTATTGAGCACTTGTGTGTGGCATATTTATTGGGCCCCATGTGTGGCATAATTAAGGGACTCTTTTGTGTGGCATAATTATGGGGCAAACAAAAGGGAAAAACAAGCCGGCTCCAGCCTTGGCAGTAAACATACCTCCTATATGTTTTGGGAAGATGGGTGCTCCTTCCGTGCTGCAGCAAAAGCACCATGGGCGAAAATAGAAAAAATTGTGGACAAAGGACGCATGTATTCCAAACTCCAATATGATTGTAAAACTTCCGATTTATTCCAAAAAAATTAAAATGGATCACAGGGACAATGAATACAAAGACAGGGAAAGGACGAATGGCTTACATGTTTCGCGTGCTCACACTCTTAATCATGGGCTGGGGCACCTCTGTGTGTGGCATAATTAATTGGGCAGAGGTGAGGCATAATTAATTGGGCAGAGGTGAGGCATAATTTATGGGGCTCTGGTGTTGCATAATTTATGGGGCTCCTGTGTGTGGCATAGTTATGGGGCTCCTGTGTGTGGCATAGTTAATAGGCCATCTAACTGGCATTACTAAGGAATCTGTTTGGCATTGTATTGGAGGAAGTCCAGGGTGGTGACACCATGAGTTTCTGCACCTGGTGACACCAACCCTAGTGACGCCCCTGGTCTGATTGTATCCCAGAGTTCATTTTGGTAATCTACAATGACAATATATCTCCCAGCTTTTGACCCCTTATTGTATTTTATATTGTGTGACTTTAATTGTGAGTTTTCGCGATTCACTAAGCCTAATGAGGTTGGAAGGTAAGTCTAAGGAGGGATTTTAAGGAATGTTTAATTACAGAAATACTAGTCCTGTTTATGACAATACTGGGTTTTTTTTTTGTTTTTTTGTTAAGCATTGAATGTCTTTATACAATAACATACATTTTACATGAAACCTTAACTCTTCATATACTTGAACATGCACCTTGTATGAAAAAAGGAAAAAAACTTCTTACATCTCTACAACAGTGCAAAGATACATCCCAAAAAATGTGCATACCCACCAACTGTCCCAAGTTTGAGTTGACAGCCCCTATAGTAAACAAACATCCCTAATTACAGATGCATTACCCTAGCCTATAGTATGTCTTTGAGGGACCTAATTATGTTTCCTGGGCATGCCACAATGATGCTATTTGTCCCCCAAAAGTATGATTTTGTGTTTCTGGATAGGATCACAGAGTCATTGTGTCTCTGAGTGATCAAGAACTAATTCAGAAAAACTATTAATAATTTAAATAAATCCCATGTACTAGTCTGTTTGCAATACCAACCTTCACCATAAATTTGATTTAATTTGTTATCTTATCTAGTCAGCAACTAGATGAAATTGTGCAGTAAATATAAGATATAAGCTATTCTGTTGATATATTAAGATTTCCAGTTACCTTCTACGTGAGCATCTCACAAGCTGTTACTTTGTCTCCTTGTATACCAGGCATCCCATATGTCTCTACACATGGGCATATTGTTGTTATTTAAAAAGGATGCTTTTTCCATTAGGCCCTGATAGTTTATTTGGGTGATCACTTCTTCTTGGGTAGGAGGTGTTGCACACTTCCATTTCCTTGCTATACATAATTTTACTGCCATCTTTACGTGAGTTGCCAGAATTTGTTGGGATTTTGAGACTTTTGGAAGATCCAGATGGAATAAAAAACTGTCAGGAGTCAGATTCGATATATTTATTTTTATATCTTAAGATTCCCTTAAGTCTTATATTATTGCTGCGAGACCTGTCCTATAGTTCGATCACTTTATTATTCATTTCTTCTATTTGTTTACCTAGTGTCTCGTTGTGTTTCTGTGATATAGAGAATTATTTTTGAATATTTGTCAATTCTGTGCCTTGATCTAATACTTTATGGCTCAAGGAGGAAATCTCCTTACTTAGATCAGCTATATTTTCTTTAAAATCTTTTTAAATTTTCTCATAAAGTTAATCTAATAGCTTGGTCAAAGAAAGATTTGTGATTCCTTCCTGTGTAGTAGGCATTTCTGATATAAAGTTGCCCGTCCCTGAAATTTCGGGGGGGGGGGGGGGGGAGGTGATAGTGAGCCGCTGCATTTTACCTAGATCTGATTTTCGGGAGTAGAAAGTGTTTATGGATTTGTTTTTGTCAGATTTTTCCGTCTGGTGGGGCTTTTTTGGAGGCATATTTCTTACTGGCTTATAAAAGCTGATTCACAGTGTTTATTTAACCCCTGATAGGTTGGAACTATCTGGTATCTGAAGCTGTCTTTGTTCAAACTAGACGGCTAATATGCCACGCTTTCAGTACAGATACGATAATGATTTCTCGCAGATTAAACTTTCACTAAATTGCTAGGTTATAGACTATTAAGTCATAGACTTCCGTTTGGGGTAAGTCTTTCCCAGCACCTCCTACGAATTGCCCAGGTATTATATGTCACTGTTAGGTAATTTATAACAGGCAGTAGTAGCGAGTCTCAAAGTTAAAGGTGCTCAGTTTTCAGTGTTGTACAGCAATATACAGTAGTTCAACATAATCCAAGACCGTCTTAAGCATAAACCTGTAGAAGCTAACTGTTTACACCTGCAAAGAGGTTATTTAACACTAAATGGGTTAACCCTGTCTGGTATCTGAGGCTATTTGTGTTCAGACTAGTCGACTAAGGTATCTCCCTTACAGTGTAGATATCATAACAATTTCTCACAATTTTGTCTTTCACAACGTTGCGAGGTGGAAAGTTGTTAAATCACATACATCTGTTTCAAAAAAATTGTCCAGCACCACCCACAGACTCAACCTTACCCCCTCTTGTGATCGTTGATGTGGGAAAACGGTTGAGGCGTTCAGCTCTGTAGAAGATATTTGCCAAGCAAGGGTAATTGCGTATGACAGCCCCGTCAGATATCTTGGCCGCCTTTTAGTTGTTCAGATGTCGCTAGCTCAACCTCAACTCGATCGGATTCAACCGGCTCATATGCTCCTGAGCTAGCTTTCTGGGCTTTTTTATTTTCCCTCTTTCCGTTGTAGCCTGTTAGAGATAAGATTAGTCGCCACGTGTTGGTAGTGTGCTAGCACGGGTCTTCACCGGAGGGTGGTTTCCGGAATCCCTGCCCATCGACAAGGAAATCCAGACTGTCCAAGCGATGAAGTAATGCCCTTGTCTGCCGCAGTATGTCCGCGTCAAAGTAGATCTCTCACAATCGCACACAATTCACGCTGGGTATATCTGGAACACACTATTTGCTGGATCTAACACTATTTTCTGGAGCAATGTCATGAAGGTATTAAGTCAAGGAGCCATGATGCTTAAGCGTTCTCCCATGTAACCACGCCTGCAACACGCCCAACCTACGTCATTGCCGTCCTCATTGTCTGTAGAAAAAAACACTGCTGTCCTCATTGTCTTTAGAAAAAAACACTTCTGAAAGTGTCTTTGCTGGGATTCCTCCTCAGTATCCAATTATGGTTTTTATAGAATTGGTTAAAACCCCTCGATCTTCAGTGATTTTAAACCGTGTTGTAATATGATAAATTCCTTGAACAGGCCGTAGTCTCTATTTGACTGGTTTGTAATAGGTAGCTCAAACTCCAGGGAGAAGAAAATAAAGAATACAGTGCATACACAATGCCACCAAATAACTCAGCATGGACAGTCAAAAAATAAGTTCATTCCAGGACCTCTGTAAGTTAACAATTTGGGCTCCTTGCAGTAAATTATTTTGTTGAATAGAGCGACAGATATTTTGTCTTTGCAACCTGAATAGTGCTTTTCCACTCAACCCCCAGATCTCAAAAAACGGACTTTGATTAGCAAAAAACAATTAATATTTGTGTAAGTCATGGTTTACTTCATATTTCCTTCTGCACTTCTCTCCCTTGGTGAGTCTAGGCGACCTCCGTCTCACAAATCACTTTATGGTAGGGTGCATTGGAATCCCATTCAGCTTGAGAGGGATTGCGGTTTTGCCACATTTGATGATAAGGTTCCGTGCGGCCGACGAAAATATGCGATACCAAGGGGGGAGTAGCACAAAGTAGATCAGTGTTGCGAAAACTGCATAGCTCCGGAGTTAACTTGTGTAAGGTATAACGCCCTGAAGAGTCTTCTTTCTGAGCAGTACCGCGAGGCAACTATAAGCCTGTGATCCGAGGGAAACCATTGCCTTGTGATGATAGAAGCCGTCCGCCAGCCCACAAACCACGCCCCCAGCGATTCTACATCCCGGCTGGAAAATATGGCAACCCTAGAAGGGCAAGATAAGTGGTAAGTTATAACTGTAGACTTAATATGAAAACAAAATGATGGACAGCATAACCCCAAATCTGCATATTTAATATGGTCGGCTACTGACAAATCACCATTTATACACAATACAAAGGAACATTTCACCACCCCAAATTTACAAATAATTTTTTTAATGTTTTCTAATTTTTTAAAAGCAATGCTTAAGTAAAAATGTTGGAGATTTCGGGCCAGATTTCTGAAGGCAAAACAGGTGCTATTTTTTGAAAATTTGGAACAAACCGCCTTAGTTTACCATTGGTTTCTATGGTTACTACTAGTATTTTA
Organism: Pelodytes ibericus; assembly: GCA_036172795.1. Lineage (NCBI taxonomy): Eukaryota > Metazoa > Chordata > Amphibia > Anura > Pelodytidae > Pelodytes > Pelodytes ibericus. The sequence continues at coordinate 2,126,601 of JAYKOZ010000029.1, forward strand.
TCACTTTTCCCTGAAATACCACCTATTTTGTCTTGGTAAACATGGCCCTTTGTATGGACAGTCCTATTTTCAGCTCCACAGCAGCATTAAACACATGATTTTCTCCTAATTTTGGCATTTCCTTGTAACTTTACTAACACAATGTAGAGATAATTTTCAGTATTTTTGTATACTTTACACTGACAGTATAACAGTGTTTAGGTGATTCGGTCCCTTTATTCCTGCCCATAACCTCACACTCCTCCTAGTGTTGGCACATTTTTCTACAAAAAAATACCGCTCTTGCTGGTGTCCCCCCAAAGACTTAACATTAGCATTAATCCAATGTTTTACCGTCCTGTTGGTAAAATACTGGCTGGGTGGCATCCCTACCTCCTCCACACCTCCAAAAACAAAAGTGTCCTCTCTTTGGCCTCGCGAAATGTTGGGAGTTATGGATTTTCTCTCTCCAAATTGTATTTCTAGTAAATGACATACTGCAGGCCATTGAAGGGGTTTAATGTGTCCAGGGTGTTATGTATGAAACTATGACTGTGATGTATCCAGTGATGTCATAAACACACTCCTTTGAACTTAATGTTCTATGCCCAGTCTGTGCCATATTTGGATACAACTTTGTACTGAGGGAGAAGCTTGTATGATTTGCCACTGACAGGTATTTACAGAGTTTTTACCATTTTAGTTATACACCAGAATTGCATAGAGTTGCCCCCCAGGAGATATTTTGCCAGTGGACCGATACCAAATTGCCTTGAGAACAAAGAAAAATATGGCAACCCCAGAAGGGCAAGATAAGTGGTAAGTTATAACTGTAGAATTTATATGAAAACAAAATAATGGACAGCATAACCCCAAATGAGCATATTTAATATGGTCGGCTACTGACAAATCACCATGTATACACAATACAAATGAACAATTCACCACCCCAAATTTACAAATATATTTAATTATTTCAAATTGTTTAAAAGCATTGCTTAAGTAAACATTTTGGCTATTTGGGGCCAGATTTATGAAGGTAAAACAGGTGCTATTTTTTGAAAATGTGTTAAATTTGGAACAAACCGCCATAGTTTTCCATTGGTTTCTATGGTTACTACTATTTTAGCACTTTTCCCTGAAATAATACCTATTTTGTCTTGGTAAACACGGACCTTTGTATGGACAGTCCTATTTTGAGCTCCACAGCAGCATTAAACACATGATTTTCTCCTAATTTAGGCATTTCCTTGTAATTGTACTAACACAATGTATAGATCATTTTCAGTATTTTTGTATACTTTACATTGATAGTATAACAGTGTTTAGGTGATACAGTCTCTTTATTCCTGCCCATAACCACACACTCCTCCTAGTGTTGCCACATTTTCTACAAAAAAATACCGCTCTTGCTGGTGTCCCCGTAGACCTAACATTAGCATTAATCCAATTTT
>JAYKOZ010000031.1:0-227563 GCA_036172795.1 Pelodytes ibericus
CTGTACCATGTCTGTGTACATCTGTGTTTGTCTTACTGCACGCTGATTGGAGCCATACTGTACCACGTCTATTTACATCTGTGTTTGTCTTACTGCATGCTGATTAGAGCTATACTGTAACACATCTGTGTACATCTGTGTTTGTCTTACTGCATACTGATTGGAGCCACACTGTATCATGTCTGTGTACATCTTTGTTTGTCTTACTGCATGCTGATTGGAGCCATACTGTACCACGTCTGTGTACATCTGTGTTTGTCTTACTGCATGCTGATTGGAGCCATACTGTACCACGACAGTGTACATCTGTGTTTGTCTTACTGCATGCTGATTGGAGCCATACTGTACCACGTCTGTGTACATCTGTGTTTGTCTTACTGCATGCTGATTGGAGCCATACTGTACCATGTCTGTGTACATCAGTGTTTGTCTTACTGCATGCTGATTGGAGCCATACTGTACCATGTCTGTGTACATCTGTGTTTGTCTTACTGCATGCTGATTGGAGCCATACTGTACCACGTCCGTGTACATCTGTGTTTGTCTTACTGCATGCTGATTGGAGCCATAATGTACCATGTCAGTGTACATCTGTGTGTGTCTTACTGCATGCTGATTGGAGCCATACTGTACCATGTCTGTGTACATCTGTGTTGTTTGTCTTACTGCATGCTGATTGGAGCCACACTGTACCACGTCTGTGTACATCTGTGTTTGTCTTACTGCATGCTGATTGGAGCCATACTGTACCATGTCTGTGTTCATCTGTGTTTGTCTTACTGCATGCTGATTGGAGCCACACTGTACCATGTCAGTGTACATCTGTGTTTGTCTTACTGCATGCTGATTGGAGCCATACTGTACCATGTCAGTGTACATCTGTGTTTGTCTTACTGCATGCTGATTGGAGCCATACTGTACCATGTCAGTGTACATCTGTGTTTGTCTTACTGCATGCTGATTGGAGCCATACTGTACCATGTCAGTGTACATCTGTGTTTGTCTTACTGCATGCTGATTGGAGCCACACTGTACCATGTCAGTGTACATCTGTGTTTGTCTTACTGCATGCTGATTGGAGCCATACTGTACCATGTCAGTGTACATCTGTGTTTGTCTTACTGCATGCTGATTCGAGCCACACTGTATCATGTCTGTGTACATCTGTGTGTGTCTTACTGCATGCTGATTGGAGTCACACTGTACCAAGTCGGTGTACATATGTGTTTGTCTTACTGCATGCTGATTGGAGCCATACTGTACCATGTGTGTGTACATCTGAGTGTGTCTTACTGCATGCTGATTGGAGCCATACTGTACCATGTCTGTGTACATCTGTCTGTGTCTTACTGCATGCTGATTGGAGACATACAGTACCACGACTGTGTACATCTGTGTTTGTCTTACTGCATGCTGATTGGAGCCATACTGTACCACGTCTGTGTACATCTGTGTGTGTCTTACTGCATGCTGATTGGAGCCACACTGTACCACGTCTGTGTACATTTGTGTTTGTCTTACTGCATGCTGATTGGAGCCATACTGTACCATGTCTGTGTACATCTGTGTGTGTCTTACTGCATGCTGATTGGAGCCATACATTACCATGACTGTGTACATCTGTGTTTGTCTTACTGCATGCTGATTGGAGCCATACTGTACCACGTTTGTGAACATCTGTATTTGTCTTACTGCATGCTGATTGGAGCCATACTGTACCATGTGTGTGTACATCTGTGTGTGTCTTACTGCATGCTGATTGGAGCCACACTGTACCATGTCTGTGTACATCTGTGTTTGTTTTACTGCATGCTGATTGGAGCCATACTGTACCATGTCTGTGTACATCTGTGTTTGTCTTACTGCATGCTAATTAGAGCTATACTGTACCACGTCTGTGTACATCTGTGTTTGTCTTACTGCATGCTGATTGGAGCCACACTGTACCATGTGTGTGTACATCTGTGTCTATCTTACTGCACGCTGATTGGAGCCATACTGTACCACGACTGTGTACATCTGTGTTTGTCTTACTGCATGCTGATTGGAGCCATACTGTACCATGTCAGTGTACATCTGTGTGTGTCTTACTGCATGCTGATTGGAGCCACACTGTACCATGTCTGTGTTCATCTGTGTCTATCTTACTGCACGCTGATTGGAGCCATACTGTACCACGACTGTGTACATCTGTGTTTGTCTTACTGCATGCTGATTGGAGCCATACTGTATCACGTCTGTGTACATCTGTGTTGGTCTTACTGCATGCTGATTGGAGCCATACTGTACCATGTCTGTGTACATCTGTGTTTGTCTTACTGCATGCTGATTGGAGCCAGACTGTACCATGTCTGTGTACATCTGTGTTTGTCTTACTGCATGCTGATTGGAGCCATACTGTACCACGTCTGTGTACATCTGTGTTTGTCTTACTGCATGCTGATTGGAGCCATACTGTACCATGTCAGTGTACATCTGTGTGTATCTTACTGCATGCTGATTGGAGCCATACTGTACCACGTGTGTGTACATCTGTGTTTGTCTAACTGCATGCTGATTGTAGCCATACTGTACCACGTCTGTGTACATCTGTGTTTGTCTTACTGCATGCTGATTGGAGCCATACTGCACCATGTCTGTGTACATCTGTGTTTGTCTTACTGCATGCTGATTGGAGCCATACTGCACCATGTCTGTGTACATCTGTGTTTGTCTTACTGCATGCTGATTGGAGCCATACTGTACCATGTCTGTGTACATCTGTGTTTGTCTTACTGCATGCTGATTGGAGCCATACTGTACCATGTCTGTGTACATCTGTGTTTGTCTTACTGCATGCTGATTGGAGCCATACTGTACCACGTCTGTGTACATCTGTGTTTGTCTTACTGCATGCTGATTAGAGCTATACTGTAACACATCTGTGTACATCTGTGTTTGTCTTACTGCATACTGATTGGAGCCACACTGTACCACGTCTGTGTACATCTGTGTTTGTCTTTCTGCATGCTGATTGGAGCCATACTGTACCATGTCAGTGTACATCTGTGTGTATCTTATTTCATGCTGATTGGAGCCATACTGTACCACGTGTGTGTACATCTGTGTTTGTCTAACTGCATGCTGATTGTAGCCATACTGTAACACATCTGTGTACATCTGTGTTGGTCTTACTGCATGCTGATTGGAGCCATACTGCACCATGTCTGTGTACATCTGTGTTTGTCTTACTGCATGCTGATTGGAGCCATACTGTACCATGTCTGTGTACATCTGTGTTTGTCTTACTGCATGCTGATTGGAGCCATACTGTACCATGTCTGTGTACATCTGTGTTTGTCTTACTGCATGCTGATTGGAGCCATACTGTACCACGTCTGTGTACATCTGTGTTTGTCTTACTGCATGCTGATTAGAGCTATACTGTAACACATCTGTGTACATCTGTGTTTGTCTTACTGCATACTGATTGGAGCCACACTGTATCATGTCTGTGTACATCTTTGTTTGTCTTACTGCATGCTGATTGGAGCCATACTGTACCACGTCTGTGTACATATGTGTTTCTCTTACTGCATGCTGATTGGAGACATACTGTACCACGACTGTGTACATCTGTGTTTGTCTTACTGCATGCTGATTGGAGCCATACTGTACCACATCTGTGTACATCTGTGTTTGTCTTACTGCATGCTGATTGGAGCCATACTGTACCATGTCTGTGTACATCAGTGTTTGTCTTACTGCATGCTGATTGGAGCCATACTGTACCATGTCTGTGTACATCTGTGTTTGTCTTACTGCATGCTGATTGGAGCCATACTGTACCACGTCTGTGTACATCTGTGTTTGTCTTACTGCATGCTGATTGGAGCCATATTGTACCATGTCAGTGTACATCTGTGTGTATCTTACTGCATGCTGATTGGAGCCATACTGTACCACGTCTGTGTACATCTGTGTTTGTTTTACTGCATGCTGATTGTAGCCATACTGTAACACATCTGTGTACATCTGTGTTGGTCTTACTGCATGCTGATTGGAGCCATACTGTACCACGTCTGTTTACATCTGTGTTTGTCTTACTGCATGCTGATTAGAGCTATACTGTAACACATCTGTGTACATCTGTGTTTGTCTTACTGCATACTGATTGGAGCCACACTGTATCGTGTCTGTGTACATCTTTGTTTGTCTTACTGCATGCTGATTGGAGCCATACTGTACCACTTCTGTGTACATCTGTGTTTGTCTTACTGCATGCTGATTGGAGCCATACTGTACCACGACAGTGTACATCTGTGTTTGTCTTACTGCATGCTGATTGGAGCCATACTGTACCACGTCTGTGTACATCTGTGTTTGTCTTACTGCATGCTGATTGGAGCCATACTGTACCATGTCTGTGTACATCAGTGTTTGTCTTACTGCATGCTGATTGGAGCCATACTGTACCATGTCTGTGTACATCTGTGTTTGTCTTACTGCATGCTGATTGGAGCCATACTGTACCACGTCCGTGTACATCTGTGTTTGTCTTACTGCATGCTGATTGGAGCCATAATGTACCATGTCAGTGTACATCTGTGTGTGTGTCTTACTGCATGCTGATTGGAGCCATACTGTACCATGTCTGTGTACATCTGTGTTGTTTGTCTTACTGCATGCTGATTGGAGCCACACTGTACCACGTCTGTGTACATCTGTGTTTGTCTTACTGCATGCTGATTGGAGCCATACTGTACCATGTCTGTGTTCATCTGTGTTTGTCTTACTGCATGCTGATTGGAGCCACACTGTACCATGTCAGTGTACATCTGTGTTTGTCTTACTGCATGCTGATTGGAGCCATACTGTACCATGTCAGTGTACATCTGTGTTTGTCTTACTGCATGCTGATTGGAGCCATACTGTACCATGTCAGTGTACATCTGTGTTTGTCTTACTGCATGCTGATTCGAGCCACACTGTACCATGTCTGTGTACATCTGTGTGTGTCTTACTGCATGCTGATTGGAGCCACATTGTACCATGTCTGTGTACATCTGTGTTTGTCTTACTGCATGCTGATTGGAGCCATACTGTACCACGTCTGTGTACATCTGTGTTTGTCTTACTGCATGCTGATTGGAGCCATACTGTACCGTGTCTGTGTAAATCTGTGTGTGTCTTACTGCATGCTGATTGGAGCCATACTGTACCACGTCTGTGTACATCTGTGTTTGTCTTACTGCATGCTGATTGGAGCCATACTGTACCATGTCTGTGTACATCTGTGTTTGTCTTACTGCATGCTGATTGGAGCCACACTGTACCATGTCTGTGTACATCTGTGTTTGTCTTACTGCATGCTGATTGTAGCCACACTGTACCATGTCTGTGTACATCTGTGTTTGTCTTACTGCATGCTGATTGGAGCCACACTGTACCATGTCTGTGTACATCTGTGTGTGTCTTACTGCATGCTGATTGGAGCCACACTGTACCATGTCTGTGTTCATCTGTGTCTATCTTACTGCACGCTGATTGGAGCCATACTGTACCACGACTGTGTACATCTGTGTTTGTCTTACTGCATGCTGATTGGAGCCATACTGTACCACGTCTGTGTACATCTGTGTTTGTCTTACTGCATGCTGATTGTAGCCATACTGTAACACATCTGTGTACATCTGTGTTGGTCTTACTGCATGCTGATTGGAGCCATACTGTACCATGTCTGTGTACATCTGTGTTTGTCTTACTGCATGCTGATTGGAGCCATACTGTACCATGTCTGTGTACATCTGTGTTTGTCTTACTGCATGCTGATTGGAGCCATACTGTACCACGTCTGTGTACATCTGTGTTTGTCTTACTGCATGCTGATTAGAGCTATACTGTAACACATCTGTGTACATCTGTGTTTGTCTTACTGCATACTGATTGGAGCCACACTGTATCATGTCTGTGTACATCTTTGTTTGTCTTACTGCATGCTGATTGGAGCCATACTGTACCACGTCTGTGTACATCTGTGTTTGTCTTACTGCATGCTGATTGGAGCCATACTGTACCACGACTGTGTACATCTGTGTTTGTCTTACTGCATGCTGATTGGAGCCATACTGTACCACATCTGTGTACATCTGTGTTTGTCTTACTGCATGCTGATTGGAGCCATACTGTACCATGTCTGTGTACATCAGTGTTTGTCTTACTGCATGCTGATTGGAGCCATACTGTACCCTGTCTGTGTACATCTGTGTTTGTCTTACAGCATGCTGATTGGAGCCATACTGTACCACGTCTGTGTACATCTGTGTTTGTCTTACTGCATGCTGATTGGAGCCATACTGTACCATGTCAGTGTACATCTGTGTGTATCTTACTGCATGCTGATTGGAGCCATACTGTACCACGTCTGTGTACATCTGTGTTTGTCTTACTGCATGCTGATTGTAGCCATACTGTAACACATCTGTGTACATCTGTGTTTGTCTTACTGCATGCTGATTGGAGCCATACTGTACCATGTCTGTGTACATCTGTGTTTGTCTTACTGCATGCTGATTAGAGCTATACTGTAACACATCTGTGTACATCTGTGTTTGTCTTACTGCATGCTGATTGGAGCCATACTGTACCATGTCAGTGTACATCTGTGTTTGTCTTACTGCATGCTGATTGGAGCCATACTGTATGATGAGAATCACACTGTGCCACAGTTGGTTGGTCTGACTGCCTATATGGCAATGTTTCAATATGAGAAGGTGAAAGCCATGGATATCATGATCTGCCTCATCTCTCTAAGGGTTGCTGAACCAGATTCTATAGTAAGTTAAGGTCCCACTACACTAGCAGAGAGACAGTCACCTTCACAGGATAATATGACCTTCCAGTCTCTTTTCATACTAGAGGCACTTGGTACACTTCATATGGCTCTTCTATATTAAGCACAAGTCAATAAAAGTGTGGTGTCCCTTTAATGGAGGGTCTGTAGCTGGTTGGTGTAAATTGAGGTTATTACAGTTGAGGGGTAGATTGGGTGAAGAATCAATGCATCATTCTGTTCTAAGAGAGATAATCTTATCGGGGGTTAAGCTGCATAATTGGTATCAATGTATTGGGATTAGAAAAGACCGACCACATGGGGAAAATGAAAATCACAAGGTGGTGACTATAAATCCTCAGGAGAGACCCCACTGGCCTATTACTGGGAGAAATGGAGCATAAATACCGATCAACAAGTCAAGGAGCAGAGACGCTCCAAAGAATCAAACAGATGAGGCCATCTCTGGATCTAGCCAAGAGTAAGTCATTACATGCTGGTTTAAGGGATTAATTAGTTACACATATATAGAAACAGAGAACCTTTCTCCCCAGACGCTGCCTGAAATTTTTTAAATCCTTTCATTAGTCCCTGGCCTTATCTTATATCTAGGATAGCCTTCTACCTATCCCATGCATGCTTAAACTCCTTCACTGTATTAACCTCTACCACTTCTACTGGAAGACTATTCCATGCATCCACTACCCTCTCAGTAATGTAATACTTTCATTAGTCCCTGACCTTATCTTATATCTAGGATAGCCTTCTACCTATCCCATGCATGCTTAAACTCCTTCACTGTATTAACCTCTACCACTTCTGCTGGAAGGCTATTCCATGCATCCACTACCCTCTCAGTAATGTAATACTTTCATTAGTCCCTGACCTTATCTTATATCTAGCATAGCCTTATACCTATCCCACGCATGCTTAAACTCCTTCACTGTATTAACCTCTACCACTTCTACTGGAAGACTATTCCATACATCCACTACCCTCTCAGTAATGTAATACTTTCATTAGTCCCTGGCCTTATCTTATATCTAGGATAGCCTTATACCTATCCCATGCATGCTTAAACTCCTTCACTGTATTAACCTCTACCACTTCTACTGGAAGACTATTCCATGCATCCACTACCCTCTCAGTAATGTAATACTTTCATTATTCCCTGACCTTATCTTATATCTAGCATAGCCTTATACCTATCCCATTCATGCTTAAACTCCTTCGCTGTATTAACCTCTACCACTTCTACTGGAAGACTATTCCATACATCCACTACCCTCTCAGTAATGTAATACTTTCATTAGTCCCTGGCCTTATCTTGTATCTAGGATAGCCTTATACCTATCCCATGCATGCTTAAACTCCTTCACTGTATTAACCTCTACCACTTCTACTGGAGGACTATTCCATACATCCACTACCCTCTCAGTAATGTATTACTTCATGATATTACTGTTAAATCGTTGCCCCTCTAATGTAAGACTATGTCCTCTAGTTGTGGTAATTTTCCTTTATTTAAATATAGTCTCCTCCTGTGTTGATTCCCTGTATGTATTTAAATATTTCTATTATATCTCCCTCGTCCAGACTTTACATGTTATAAGTCTGAAGGACTCACGGTGTTGACTGCGGGAAACAAGTGAACTGAAAGGTGAGCTGCACAAATAAGGCATTACAGACCAAGCTGACACACTATATAGCATGGTCTCAATCTGGAGGACTCTGATGTTCTACCTGTTGTATTATGTTCCATGATTACCCCAGTGTCTGACCAGCTATATTAACGGATAGTTTGGGATGAATAGTAGAAAGAGAAGCTTTTGAATTACTGGGGCATTTTATGACCGGGCAAACTATATGTACTATTCAGTTACTTTATTGTGTTACATTTGCAGATTTTATCTACACAGTTTCTCATGTTGGGTACAACATGTTAAATATACCTGATGGAATTGTTATTTCTATATAGTTATTACTTTTGATTTTTTTTTCCTTTACAGAACATATTTTTTGTCTAAATGTTTATTCCTGGTTTTGTGCACTCACTTTAACTTCAGCTTAGATTTGACTTAGTCTCCTATCTGTGGTGTGAACTAAGACGAGGTTTCCCATAGGGAAAGACAGACTATGGACCACAGCAGATATTGGCAGTTTATCCTGCTTTCTCCCTTTCACCTCACTAGTATATTTGTTCATTGCATATTCTATCTGCACAGATTATTATTCTGTCTTTATTGTCTATATGTCTGCACTGATCATTATAAAGTATTTATTGGATTGTGTAATTTATGAGATTGTATTTATTTTGTTGTATATTATATCTCTACACAAGTATTATCTCTATTTACTGTGTTTTATTTTATATCTCTGCTCAGGATATCATCTTCAAATTATTTTATTGTATATTATATCTTTGCACAAGGTATTATCTTTATTTATTTTATTGTGTATTATATCTCTGTGCAGAGTATTATACTGTATTTGTTTTATTGTACATTATTTATCTGAGCATTGTATTATCTTGTATTTACTTTATTGTAAATGTTAACTATGCAGAGTATAATCCTGTATTTATTTTATTATATATATTATATCTGCGCAGAGTATTATCTTGTATTTATTTTATTGTAGCTTATATCTGAGCTCAGAGTATTATCCTGTATTTATTTTATTGTATAATATTACTCTCTGCAGAAAATGATCCTGTATTTATTTTATTGTATAATATAACTCTCTGCAGAAAATTATCCCGTATTTATTTTAGTGTACATTACATCTGAACGCATGAGCATTTCCTTGTACTTATTTTATTTTATATTATAACTGTGCAGAAAACTATCCTGTATTTGTTTTATTGTATATATGCACAGATTATTATCATGTCTTTATTTTATTGTATATAATTTTTCTGCACAGAGTATTATCTTGTATTTATTTTACTAAATATTCTATTTCTGCACAGATTATTATTCTGTACTTATTTTATTGTATATTATATCCTAGTGCAGAGTATAATCTTGGATTTATTGTATTGTATATTATATCTCTGTCCAGAGCCGTATCCTGTATTCATTTGATTAATGATATATTTTCTGCACAGAAAATGAAACCATATTTATTTGATTGCATATCTATGCGCAGAGTATACTCTTGTATTTATGTTATTACATATTGTTTATCTGCACAGAATATTATCTTATATTTATTTGTTTGTATATTAAATCTTTGCACAGAGTATTATCTTGTACTTATTTTATTATTATTATTATATCTTTGCACAGAGTATTATCTTGTACTTATTTTATTATTATTATATCTTTGCACAGATTATTATCTTGTACTTATTTTATTATTATTATATCTTTGCACAGAGTATTATCTTGTACTTATTTTATTATTATTATATCTTTGCACAGAGTATTATCTTGTGCTTATTTTATTATTATTATATCTATGCACAGAGTATTATCTTGTACTTATTTTATTATTATTATTATATCTTTGCACAGAATATTATCTTGTACTTATTTTATTATTATTATATCTATGCACAGAGTATTATCTTGTACTTATTTTATTATTATATCTTTGCACAGAGTATTATCTTGTACTTATTTTATTATTATATCTTTGCACAGAGTATTATCTTGTACTTATTTTATTATTATTATATCTTTGCACAGAGTATTATCTTGTGCTTATTTTATTATTATTATATCTATGCACAGAGTATTATCTTGTACTTCTTTTATTATTATTATTATATCTTTTCACAGAGTAATATCTTTTACTTATTTTATTATTATTATATCTTTGCACAGAGTATTATCTTGTACTTATTTTATTATTATTATATCTTTGCACAGAGTATTATCTTGTACTTATTTTATTATTATTATATCTTTGCACAGGGTATTATCTTGTACTTATTTTATTATTATTATATCTTTGCACAGAGTATTATCTTGTACTTATTTTATTATTATATCTTTGCACAGAGTATTATCTTGTACTTATTTTATTATTATTAAATCTTTGCACAGAGTATTATCTTGTACTTATTTAATTATTATTATTATATCTATGCACAGAGTATTATCTTGTACTTATTTTATTAGTATTATATCTTTGCACAGAGTATTATCTTGTACTTATTTTATTATTATATCTTTGCACAGAGTATTATCTTGTACTTATTTTATTATTATTATATCTATGCACAGAGTATTATCTTGTACTTATTTTATTATTATTATATCTTTGCACAGAGTATTATCTTGTACTTATTTTATTATTATATCTTTGCACAGAGTATTATCTTGTACTTATTTTATTATTATAATATCTTTGCACAGAGTATTATCTTGTACTTTTTTATTATATCTATGCACAGAGTATTATCTTGTACTTATTTTATTATTATTATATCTTTGCACAGAGTATTATCTTGTACTTATTTTATTATTATATCTATGCACAGAGTATTATCTTGTATTTATTTGACTATAGATTATATATCTGCAGAGATAATTATCTTGTATTTATTTGACTGTGTATTATAGCTTTGCACAGAGTAATATCTTGTATTTATTATACTGCATATTTTAACTGTTCAAAATATTATCCTGTATTTGGTTTAGTGTACTTTAAAACTGTGTGCAGACTGTTATAATGTTTTTATTTTATAATATATCTCTGTTCAGAGTAATATATTGTATTTATTTTATTTTATATTGAATCTCTGTGCAGAGATTTTTCTTGTATTCATTGTATTGTATATTATATCTCTGCCCAAACCATTATCTTGTATATTAAATCTCTGCACAGAGAATTATCCTGTATTCATTTGATTAACTATATATTACAGATCTGTGCAGAAAATTATACTGTATTTTTTTGTTTGGATATTATATCTGTGCACAGATAATTATTTTGTACTTATTGTATTGTACATTATATCTCTGCACAGAGTATTATCTTGTATTTATTTATTGTATATTATATCTCTGCAGAGTATTTTTTTGTACTAATTTTATTGTACATAATATCTTTGTGGAGAGTATTATTTTGTTCTTATTTTATTGTATATTATATATATTATATTATATATTATATATACAATATATATATTATATCCTTGCACAGAGTACTATTTTGTACTTATTTTATTGTATATTATATCTCTGTGCAGAGTATTATTTTGTATATTATTTGTATAATATCTTTGTGGAGAGTATTATTTTGTTCTTATTTTATTGTATATTATACATACAATATATATATTATATCCTTGCACAGAGTACTATTTTGTACTTATTTTATTGTATATTATATCTCTGTGCAGAGTATTATTTTGTACTTATTTTATTGTATATTATATCTCTGTGCAGAGTATTATATTGTACTTATTTTATTGTATATTATATTTCTGTGCAGAGTATTATTTTGTATTTATTGTATTGTACATTATATCTCTGCGCAGAGTATTATCCTGTATTTTGTTGTACTGTATATTATACTGTATCTCTGTGCAGAGTATTATTTTGTACTTATTTTATTGTAGATTATATCTCTGTGCAGAGTATTATTTTGTACTTATGTTATTGTATAATAAATATCTGTGCAGAGTATTATTTTGTACTTATTTTATTGTATATTATATCTCTGTGCAGAGTATTATATTGTACTTATTTTATTGTATATTATATTTCTGTGCAGAGTATTATTTTGTATTTATTGCATTGTACATTATATCTCTGCGCAGAGTATTATCCTGTATTTTGTTGTACTGTATATTATACTGTATCTCTGTGCAGAGTATTATTTTGTATTTATTTTATTGCATATTATATCTCTGTGCAGAGTATTATTTTGTACTTATTTTATTGTATATTATATCTCTATATTTGATTATATATTTTATTTATACACAGATTATTATCTTGTATTTATTTTATTGTATTTTATATCTACACAGATTATTATCTTGTATTTAAGTTATTGTACAATATAAATGCACATATTATTATCTTGTATGTATTTTATTGTATATTATATCTGTACAGAGTATTATTTTGTATATACTATCATCCCTCCATGGATGTACATGAATCAAATACACAATGCATTGTTTGTCTGATACGTAAAGTAATGTTAGATATACTGTAAATGCTATAGTTCATCACATGTTATATACGTGCTTTCAGATCGGTACCTTAGGTTGCCCTGTGAGAATATGATTTTATTTATGTATGACACTGTGATGTATTCGTTTTCTATCTTCATAATAAAATGTAAAAGGAAACAATGCAGTGAGATTTGCAGTAAACATCTGCCAATAAACAAAGAAAGAAACTCTCCCTGCACAATACTGACAACGTCCGATGGAAACAAAATATACAAATCTGTGAGCAAGGAAGATCCCATAATGGATGGGACAAGCTCTATGGGACCATGTAACACTAGGGCAAGAAAGAGGGCAGTGTTACATTGAGGCAAATATTGTAGGACACTTAAACAAGCTTTGTGGGTTCATTGTAACACTGGGGTAAGCTCTTTGGGGCACTGAGGCAATGTATGTGGATGCATTATGACACTGGGCCAAGCTCTGTGGGACAATAAGACACTGGACTAATCTCTGTGGGGCACTGTAACACTGGGGAAAGATCTGTAAGACCCTGTAACACTTATTCAAGTGTCATATGGGGCCACTGAGTTTGCTGGAGTGTCAGAGCCAGCCTTATGGGTGTGCGAGGTGTGCGACCGCACAGGGCACAACACCCAGGTGGCGCCAGAGGAGGCACCTGTCTACTGCTAAAAGTTTAGAAGAAAAAAAAACGTTTTTCTATGTGAGGTGCCGATTGCACTAGAAGTGTACAGAGTAACAGTGAGCTGCACACTCTCTCCTTACCCTCTCTTCCAGCAGAGACCTGCTTCTGTCAGTCATCACACAGCCAATCAGAGGGGAGTGGGGGATATGAGTCATCATATTTATCTTATTTTTAGGGTTAGTATTAGAGTAAGTGATTGGTTTCAGGGTTGGAGGTGTAAGTTCACTAGGGGGGTATTTGTCAGCACTGACAGAACTCTCAGCACTGTAACTGCCACTGTGAAATGGCTGTGACCAGGGCCGCCATCAGAAATGTCAGGGCCTCTTACTGAAAAAAAATCTGGGTCCACCCCCAAATCTTCCTCTCGCCCACTACCCTTCCAAAGGTATTTTATACAGGTCTTTGAATATCATGCCAATGATTTAAATACACTCCAAGACATGCTCCCTCACCTGTATAGTAAATCCAGGATTTGCTGCTGCCCCCCCCCCCCCCCCCCCCCACTGGGACCAGTGTTACATGGTCCCACAGAGCTTATACCCATGTCATTGTGTCCATGTCAGCTTTCTCAAGTGTCACAATGTTCCCACAGTGCTTGATTTAGCATTATAGTGTCCCACAGAGTTTGACCAATTGCAACATTGCTTGTCACAGTGTTCCACGTAGTTTGCCCCAATTTCATAATGCCCTCACAGAGCTTGCTCTATTGTCATAGTGTCCCACAGAACTTGTGTCACAATGCCCCCTTGCTGGCCCCATGTTCCAACGAGCTTTTTCCGGTGTCAAAAGGCACACACATAGCTTGCCACGGTGTCACTATGAACCCACAGATCTTGCTCCAGTTCCCCAAGGAGCTTTCTCCAGTGTCATATAATCTCACAATACTTGCCCTAGTATCACAATGCCACCAGATAGCTTGTCACAGTTTCCCACAAAGCTTGCTCTAGTGCCACAATGCCCCCACATAACTTGCCTCTGTGTCATAATGCCCCCGCACTGGCCCCAATATTACACTGCCCAGCAGAGCTTGCATAAGTGTCAGATTGTCCCAGAAAGCTTTCCCCTGTGTTTTTTTTTTTTATATTAAAGAGACTTGTTATGTTATTTCCCATTTTTATGGTTTATTTACTCCATTGTACAGCGCTGTTGTATATGTTGGCGTTTTATAAAATATAATAATATTAAAGAGACTTGTTATGTTATTTACCATTTGTATGGTTTATTTTCTCCATTGTACAGCCCTGTGGTATATGTTGGCACTTTATAAATAAGAATAATAATATTAAAGAGACTTTTTATGTTATTTCCCGTTTGTATGGTTTATTTACTCCATTGTACAGCGCTGTGGAATATGTTGGCGCTTTAGAAATAATAATAATAATATTAAAGAGACTTGTTATGTTATTTCGCATTTGTATGGTTTATTTCCTCCATTGTACAGCGCTGTGGAATATGTTGGTGCTTTATATATAATAATAATAATATTAAAGAGACTTGTTATGTTATGTACCATTTGTATGGTTTATTTACTCCATTGTACAGCGCTGTGGAATATGTTGGCGCTTTAGAAATAATAATAATATTAAAGAGACTTGTTATGTTATTTACCATTTGTATGGTTTATTTACCCCATTGTACAGCGCTGTGGAATATGTTGGTGCTATAAAAATAATAATAATATTAAAGAGACTTGTTATGTTATTTCCCATTTGTATGGTTTATTTACTCCATTGTACAGCGCTGTGGAATATGTTGGCGCTTTATAAATAATAATAATATTAAAGAGACTTGTTATGTTATGTACCATTTGTATGGTTTATTTACTCCATTGTACAGCGCTGTGGAATATGTTGGCGCTTCATAAATAATAATAATATTAAAGAGACTTGTTATGTTATTTCCTGTTTGTATGGTTTATTTACTCCATTGTACAGCGCTGTGGAATATGTTGGCGCTTTATAAATAATAATTAATATTAAAGAGACTTGTTATGTTATTTCCCATTTGTATGGTTTATTTACTCCATTGTACAGCGCTGTGGAATATGTTGGCGCTTTATAAATAATAATAATAATATTAAAGAGACTTGTTATGTTATTTCCCATTTGTATGGTTTATTTACTCCATTGTACAGCGCTGTGGAATATGTTGGCGCTTTATAAATAAGAATAATAATATTAAAGAGACTTTTTATGTTATTTCCCGTTTGTATGGTTTATTTAATCCATTGTACAGCGCTGTGGAATATGTTGGCGCTTCATAAATAATAATAATATTAAAGAGACTTGTTATGTTATTTCCTGTTTGTATGGTTTATTTACTCCATTGTACAGCGCTGTGGAATATGTTGGCGCTTTAGAAATAATAATAATATTAAAGAGACTTGTTATGTTATTTACCATTTGTATGGTTTATTTACCCCATTGTACAGCGCTGTGGAATATGTTGGTGCTATAAAAATAATAATAATATTAAAGAGACTTGTTATGTTATTTCCCATTTGTATGGTTTATTTACTCCATTGTACAGCGCTGTGTAATATGTTGGCGCTTTAGAAATAATAATAATAATATTAAAGAGACTTGTTATGTTATTTCCCATTTGTATGGTTTATTTACTCCATTGTACAGCGCTGTGGAATATGTTGGCGCTTTATAAATAATAATAATAATATTAAAGAGACTTGTTATGTTATTTCCCATTTGTATGGTTTATTTACTCCATTGTACAGCGCTGTGGAATATGTTGGCGCTTTATAAATAAGAATAATAATATTAAAGAGACTTTTTATGTTATTTCCCGTTTGTATGGTTTATTTAATCCATTGTACAGCGCTGTGGAATATGTTGGCGCTTTAGAAATAATAATAATAATATTAAAGAGACTTGTTATGTTATGTACCATTTGTATGGTTTATTTACTCCATTGTACAGTGCTGTGGAATATGTTGGTGCTTTATATATAATAATAATAATATTAAAGAGACTTGTTATGTTATTTCCCATTTGTATGGTTTATTTACTCCATTGTACAGCGCTGTGGAATATGTTGGCGCTTTATAAATAATAATAATAATATTAAAGAGACTTGTTATGTTATTTCCCATTTGTATGGTTTATTTACTCCATTGTACAGCGCTGTGGAATATGTTGGCGCTTTATAAATAATAATAATATTAAAGAGACTTGTTATGTTATTTACCATTTGTATCGTTTATTTTCTCCATTGTACAGCGCTGTGGAATATGTTGGCGCTTTATAAATAATAATAATAATATTAAAGAGACTTGTTATGTTATTTCCCATTTGTATGGTTTATTTACTCCATTGTACAGCGCTGTGGAATATGTTGGCGCTTTATAAATAATAATAATAATATTAAAGAGACTTGTTATGTTATTTCCCATTTGTATGGTTTATTTACTCCATTGTACAGCGCTGTGGAATATGTTGGCGCTTTATAAATAATAATAATATTAAAGAGACTTGTTATGTTATTTACCATTTGTATCGTTTATTTTCTCCATTGTACAGCGCTGTGGAATATGTTGGCGCTTTATAAATAATAATAATAATATTAAAGAGACTTGTTATGTTATTTCCCATTTGTATGGTTTATTTACTCCATTGTACAGCGCTGTGGAATATGTTGGCGCTTTATAAATAATAATAATATTAAAGAGACTTGTTATGTTATTTCCCATTTGAATGATTTATTTACAACATTGTAAAGCGCTGTGGAATATGTTGGTGCTTTATAAATAATAATAATATTAAAGAGACTTGTTATGTTATTTCCCATTTGTATGGTTTAATTACTCCATTGTACAGCGCTGTGGAATATGTTGGCGCTTTATAAATAATAATAATATTAAAGAGACTTGTTATGTTATTTCCCATTTGAATGATTTATTTACAACATTGTAAAGCGCTGTGGAATATGTTGGTGCTTTATAAATAATAATAATATTAAAGAGACTTGTTATGTTATTTACCATTTGTATGGTTTATTTACCCCATTGTACAGCGCTGTGGAATATGTTGGTGCTATAAAAATAATAATAATATTAAAGAGACTTGTTATGTTATTTCCCATTTGTATGGTTTATTTACTCCATTGTACAGCGCTGTGTAATATGTTGGCGCTTTAGAAATAATAATAATAATATTAAAGAGACTTGTTATGTTATTTCCCATTTGTATGGTTTATTTACAACATTGTACAGCACTGTGGTATATGTTGGCGCTTTATAAATAATAATAATAATATTAAAGAGACTTGTTATGTTATTTCCCATTTGTATGGTTTATTTACTCCATTGTACAGCGCTGTGGAATATGTTGGCGCTTTATAAATAATAATAATATTAAAGAGGCTTGTTATGTTATTTACCATTTGTATCGTTTATTTTCTCAATTGTACAGCGCTGTGGAATATGTTGGCGCTTTATAAATAATAATAATAATATTAAAGAGACTTGTTATGTTATTTCCCATTTGTATGGTTTATTTACTCCATTGTACAGCGCTGTGGAATATGTTGGCGCTTTATAAATAATAATAATATTAAAGAGACTTGTTATGTTATTTCCCATTTGAATGATTTATTTACAACATTGTAAAGCGCTGTGGAATATGTTGGTGCTTTATAAATAATAATAATATTAAAGAGACTTGTTATGTTATTTCCCATTTGTATGGTTTATTTACTCCATTGTACAGCGCTGTGGAATATGTTGGCGCTTTATAAATAATAATAATATTAAAGAGACTTGTTATGTTATTTCCCAATTGTATGGTTTATTTACTCCATTGTACAGCGCTGTGGAATATGTTGGCGCTTTATAAATAATAATAATATTAAAGAGACTTGTTATGTTATTTACCATTTGTATGGTTTATTTACCCCATTGTACAGCGCTGTGGAATATGTTGGCGCTTTAGAAATAATAATAATAATGTTAAAGAGACTTGTTATGTTATTTCCCATTTGTATGGTTTATTTACTCCATTGTACAGCGCTGTGGAATATGTTGGCACTTTATAAATAATAATATTAAAGAGACTTGTTATGTTATTTCCCATTTGTATGGTTTATTTACTACATTGTACAGCGCTGTGGTATATGTTGGCGCTTTATAAATAATAATAATAATATTAAAGAGACTTGTTATGTTATTTACCATTTGTATGGTTTATTTACCCCATTGTACAGCGCTGTGGAATATGTTGGCGCTTTATAAATAATAATAATATTAAAGAGACTTGTTATGTTATGTACCATTTGTATGGTTTATTTACTCCATTGTACAGCGCTGTGGAATATGTTGGCGCTTTATAAATAATAATAATATTAAAGAGACTTGTTATGTTATTTCCCATTTGTATGGTTTATTTACTCCATTGTACAGCGCTGTGGTATATGATGGCGCTATATAAATAAGAATAATAATATTAAAGAGACATGTTATGTTATTTCCTATTTTTATGGTTTATTTACTCCATTGTACAGCGCTGTGGTATATGTTGGCGCTTTATAAATAATAATAATATTAAAGAGACTTGTTATGTTATTTCCCATTTGTATGGTTTATTTACTCCATTGTACAGCGCTGTGGTATATGTTGGCGCTTTATAAATAATAATAATAATATTAAAGAGACTTGTTATGTTATTTACCATTTGTATGGTTTATTTACCCCATTGTACAGCGCTGTGGTATATGTTGGCGCTTTATAAATAATAATAATATTAAAGAGACTTGTTATGTTATTTACCATTTGTATGGTTTATTTACTCCATTGTACAGAGCTGTGGAATATGTTGGTGCTTTATAAATAATAATAATAATATTAAAGAGACTTGTTATGTTATTTCCCATTTGTATGGTTTATTTACTCCATTGTACAGCGCTGTGGTATATGTTGGCGCTATATAAATAAGAATAATAATATTAAAGAGACATGTTATTTCCTATTTTTTTTTTTTTTATATTTATATTCTTTATTAATTTTTCGGTAGACACACAACAACAAAAAAAGAAAAATATACAACCACAACACGAGACAGGATACAAACATTACTCGTTGAGATCGGCAGTTAATACATGGAAACTTTTACTTTGTGAGTTTCTCCCTTTTGTTACCTACAGGTTCTTGAAATGCTTATTGGTTAATGCACGTCTCTCCCTGATTTCCCATTTCACCTCCTCTCCTTCCCAGGGGAGTGGAGTGAGGTTTACTTTACATAATCCTATCTTTAAGGGTGAGATATAGTGATGCTTCCATTTACGTGATATTTCGAGAAGTAATGCTTGCCTCAAATATTCTTCATTCAAACATTCATTCTTCATACTACTACAAACAATCTCTCAAGCCAGTACGAGCGTCGCCATGGGCCATGGGGGGGGGGGGTACGTGGGGAAGGACTAGTTAGCTTACATCGTGTAACTACAGTATTGTCAACGGAGCCGGGAGTGACACGTCAATTCTCCTCTGGGTATCCGCAGAAGGACAGAGAGAGAGAAAAAAAAAAAAAAAAAAAAAGGCGCAATATTACCTAGTATGTTCTAGGAGGTATGAAGACCAAGGTGCCCAAATAATGTAATTTTTACTACTCTTGTTTTTATCCTTAGAGTTTAGGGATAGGTATTTCTCAGCTTCAGCCTGGAATTTTATTTGGGCCTTAATCTCAGGCCACTGTGGAATCTCTTCTTTGCGCCAGTAGCGAGACAAACAGATTTTAAAAGCCGACAGTATATGAATACTCAGCGCCCTTCGGTTTTTGTCTCGATCTGACAATTCCAGATGGAACAGGAAATTTTGTGGAGTGAGTTCCCCATTGTCAGGTGTAACCCATTTCAAAAGTTCATCTGCTTTTTGTCTAATCGGTTTTAGATGGTCGCATTCCCACCATATATGATAGTGGGAACCGATAAACCTATGACAGCGCCAGCATAGCTCGCTGGTGTTTGGGTTAATTTTTGCTAAGCGGGCAGGGACTAAATACCACCTATGGGTGAGTTTGTAGTATTGTTCCTGTATGCTAATGCAGTGATTAACTTTCCTGATCTCTTTCCAGGCTTTAAACCAATCCTGAAGGGGGAAAACCTTCCCCACCTCAGATTCCCATTGAGTAATTGCCGAGGATCTCTCGACCGTCACCCCCTTGTCGAGAAAACCTCGGGATCTTGCTATCACATTTTTATTACCGACTGAAGTGAGGAACTCGTCCCAGTCTGTAGTATCCGAGGGGGGATAGGTTCTAAAAAAGGATCTCAGTCTAATATAATTGAAGATTTCCTTGTCTGGGAGGTTAAAGATTCTTGACAAGGTCTCAAAGGGAAGCAATGTATCCTCTATAAATAAATCATTAATTGTTTTAATACCTGCAATCGTCCAGTTTAATATGGGAAAATTAGGTATACACCATGTGAGAGTCAGTAATGGAGCTGCTTTTGAAAGTGTTTCTTTTATTTTCAGCGATTTCTTGATTTTGTGTAACGAAATGTTAACGTCAGCTATTATCTTTGACTCAATCCCCTGATTTTTATATATTTTAAGGGGCAGCCAAACTAACAAGGCTGGGTCCTTGTTATTACATATGGACCTCTCCAATGTGAGCCAGCCTTTATTCTTGATGGTTTGGTTGTTCCATGCTATTGCATGAGACATTTGGGCTGCTTCGTACATTTTTTGGAGGTCAG
This sequence comes from Pelodytes ibericus, assembly GCA_036172795.1. Classification (NCBI taxonomy): domain Eukaryota; kingdom Metazoa; phylum Chordata; class Amphibia; order Anura; family Pelodytidae; genus Pelodytes; species Pelodytes ibericus. The sequence goes on from JAYKOZ010000031.1 coordinate 21,355, forward strand.
GGTACCCCAGTCCATCGTAGCTTAGATTGCGCCTCAAAATATGGCTGGGAATGCGTGGTTTTTTATGAAGCCATACAAATTTAGAAAAGAGTAGTTCGAAGTCCCTGAGGGTTTTCATTGGGATTCTATATGGGATAGTCCTGAATAGGTATATTAATTTAGGAAATATATATGATTTTAATATATTTATACGGCCAAGCCATGAGGATTCTATCTTTATCCATTGTGAGGTTTTATTTTGGAGATTCAGTAGCAAACTCTTATAGTTAATTGGCACTATTCTATCAATTTGTCTTACTATTTTTATCCCCAAATAGTTTATAGAGTCCTTCCCTCCTTCTTTTCTACCTAGGCTTGCAAGTATCTGTCGATCATTTACTTGACAACAGAGGGGGATGCTTTGAGTCTTAAGAAGGTTGACTTTGTAGTTCGAAAAGGAGCCGTATAGTTCTAAGGCCTCCAAAAGTGCCGGGACTGATACTTGGGGCTGGGTTAAAGTCAACAAGACGTCGTCCGCATAGAGAGTAATTAGATGTTCCTCAGTTCCTATCTGAACTCCTTTGATATCGTGTGCATTTCTCAAATATTGGGCCAGGGGTTCCATAGTCAGTGCATAGAGCAGAGGTGCCAAGGGGCAACCCTGTCTTGTCCCATTATGTATGTTAAAGAATTCAGAAGCCAGGAAAGGACCCATTATCCTTGCACAAGGGTTTGTGTATAATGCCATTATCAGCTCATAGAGCCTTCCCTTTATCCCAAAGGTCAAAAGGGTTTCTGACATAAATCTCCAGTCGACTCTATCGAATGCTTTCTCAGCATCGAGTGCGACCAGGACGGTAGGGAGTTTCTGTTGTTGGGTATATTCCATAATGTCAAAAACCCTTCTAGTGTTCTCCAGACCTTCCCTGCCGGGCATAAATCCTGCCTGGTCGGGATGGATTAGGTCATGGATAACTCCTTTCAAACGATTCGCCAGCATCTTCGAGAATATTTTCACATCTAGGTTGATCAACGAGATGGGTCTGTAGTTGCTGATCGAATCTGGGTCCTTTCCTGGCTTCGGAATAGGGGAGATCGAGGCCGCTAGCATCTCTTCTGGGAATTTCTCGTTATTGCCAATCTGGTTGTATAGTCTGACTAATAGTGGGGAGATAACTGGTTCCAAAATTTGGTAGAAAGACGTAGAAAAACCATCTGGACCCGGTGCTTTACCTTTTTTTAGATCCCTAATAGTGTTAGCCACTTCCGACAGAGTAAACGGTGAGCTAATCGATGTCAACTTCTCTGCAGAGAGGACCGGTAGATCTAAAGATCGCAAGAATGTTCTTAAGTCGGTTATGGTTGTTTTAGGTTGGGGTAAGTTGTATAATGCTTCATAATAATCTTTAAAAGCACCTGCTATTTTTTCCGGGGACAGTAAAGTATAGCCATCTTTCACTATCTTTTTAATTCTTGAACGTGTGTTCTGAATTTTTAATTTTTTTGTCAGGACCTTACCCGTTCTATTGTTACTGTAGTACCAGCTGCTTCTGAGACGCAGTAATGCGTTTTCTGCTCTCTTTTTTAATGCTTTTTTGATCTGGACCTGTATTTCTTGGATTTCTGTTCCCCTCTGCATCGTAGGATCCAGCTTATTCCTTGTCTCCAGTACTGACAGATTTGCATAAAGCTCTGCTAAGTCTCTCCCCTTTAGTTTCTTATACTTAGAACCTTCCATGATTAAGTATCCCCTCAAAACACATTTCAGTGTGCACCATAAGGTCTGGTCGGATACCGTTCCGTTGTCATTAGTTGTGACAAAGGATTTAGCCTGTTCCATTAGATCCTGTCTATTTCCCTCGGTACGCAATAGTTGATCATTCAGTCTCCAGTTGTTACGCGTTCTATAATCTGGATTGTCTTTAATCTCTAAAAAGATTGGGGCGTGGTCTGACCACGTAATGTTCCCGATCGAAGATTTGGAACATCTCCCAAGCATGGCCCCTCTGACCAGAAAATAATCTATTCTCGAGTAGGTCGCATGGACCCTCGAAAAAAAGGAGTAGTTTCTATCTCCCGGGTTTAAGGTTCTCCAAACATCATAGAGATTATTTCTAAACAAACAGGCAGAGAAACTATCTGCTTTACTTTTCATACGCGCTTCTTGTTTCTTAATTCCCGTTGCCTGTCTATCTAAACTGAAGTTGGAAATTGCATTGAGATCTCCCCCTATTATTAGGAAGCCTCTTGTTATCTTTTCAATACATTCTATTGATGAATTCAGAAATCTTAGATTTCCCTCTGAGGGGGCATACAAATTAACTAATGTGTATATAATATCATTGATCCTACACACCAGGATCAGTCTCCGCGCCTCAGAGTCAACTTCCTGATGTATATACTCAAATTTATGTTTAGATGATATCATTATTGCCACCCCTCTTTTTTTCCTATTCGTTAATGAGGCCGAAAAAACATGAGGGTATTTCAGATATTTCCATAGTTTCCCCTTATCTTGTGTCCAGTGGGTCTCTTGTATAAAGGCGATATCTACCCTATCTTTAATCAAAGTATCATACAAGTAGGCTCTTTTGTGCGGGGAATTCAAACCCTGGGAATTCAGTGTCATCAGTTTTAAACGGGTCATCTCAACTGTTTATTCTCCTCGAGTCCTTGTTCTTCCCCCACCCCCACCCACAGGTCCCGGCACGGCAGCATCTCAGGCTTCCTTTCATTCCAACACACACATACTACACATACTACACCTATAATCACTCGAGTCCGAGCTCTAGTCTCCGACATTTGTGAAAATTAAGTCTCCCTTATTCCAACAGGGAGAGCGCGGGTGAGATTAATTTATCCGAGGGGCAACCAAAGCTACGTATGACCTAATTGTTGTTCATTTCTTTCATCCCTTTCCTACCCCCTCTCCCATCTCTCTCCCCCTGCTTATCCCCTCTGTTAGGAGGGAGGGGTGAGAAGATGGAGTAGGGGACAGGAGCTGAAAACGAAGGAGAAAAAAGAAAGGGGAAAAAAACAAAAAAAAACATAACATCTAATATAGGTTAGCTATTTTAAAAAACTGCCATTACGCTTCTACCTTCGACTATCCCGATCCTACCTTAATACCAATATATACTTATCCCTCCCCCAGCTAATACCAGACCCTCCGTTGCTAATCTTATAGCATAGTAAATATAAAAAAATATCAGCTAATAGTAATCTTATGCTTATTAATCTCTTGTGTATATTTTAGTGTCAACCTACTAACATATAGTGCCATAACTACGCTACGAACCTCGTAGTTCAAGTGTTTACCCATTCGTTTTCCCTGCCTTTCCCCTCCCCCCCCCCTCGCTCCCCTACCCTCTGCTAATGACATCATAGAATATCAATTATACTTATGGTGCGAAGGTTCTATTCCAACTTTTATTAACCCCCTTTTTGATATAAAGTGCTTATTTCTTGTCTCGAGTCCCATATTGCCTAATATGGAAAGGATAACCTCTAGTCCTAGTGCAATGCTTATAATTCCACCCAATTCAGTGTTAATGGCGACATCTAAATAAAGTGATTACGATTGTATCCCTCGGGAGACCTCTCTATGTAGTACTTTAGTACTTTCATTCCTTAATTTCCCAAGGGAAAGGAAAGGAGAAGGAGGAGAAAGAAGAAAAAAAAAAAAAAAACAATCCCACATTATATAACCATGTATTAACTAGATTTAAATGGGTCCACAAAGGAGACCCCATGTAGTTTATACCATAAATTTCTAGAAACCATTTCGAACGGACAACAAGTTTCTTCAAGTAGCACCATTAATTAAACGATTCCCCCAGCGAGAGAAAAAAAAAAAAAAACACCCCCTAAAGGCAAAGATACCCTCATACAACATATTAGCATATTATTGTACCATACATATAGTTCCCTAACCGCCCATTATGGCATTATTACAAACAGACCCCAACTTGTGATGTAGTGCTATGCATGTTGATACAAAAGTTCAAGCCTAAAAGGTGCAACATAATAGTACTAGAGGGAAAAAAAAAAAAAATTTTAAACCTGAAAATCACATATACCATCCTGCCACATATTACTGTACCCTACATATAATTCCCTAATCCCCCTTTATGACATTAATACAAACAGATCCCATCTTGTGATGTAATGCTATGCATGTCAATACGAGAGTTCACAACCTGGATGGTAGCAACATATTAGTGTGAGAGAGAACACTTAAAAAAAAAAAAAAAAACTCCTCTACCCAGTTCCTTGGGATTTTTATGGGAGGCTTCACCCCCTTACTCTTTATCCCTCTGTACTCTTGGGATTTAATTATAGTTTCTCAAATCAGTGACCTCTTTAACCTTGGTTGAGCAGATATTATTATTTCATTAGACCCCAGTCAATCATTTTCTCCTTGGCATGCTGAACATCAGTACATGTATAAAGTTTGTCATTGTATGTTATGCGAATTTTAGTAGGAAAACCCCACGAGTAGGAGATGTTGTTTTCCCTAAGACATGAGGTTATATCAGCATATTTCCTCCTTGTCTGTCTGGTTGAAAGCGACAAGTCTGCATAGAAGGCCAGATGTGCAAATTTTGTTGCCTTAGATAGATTTTTTCTATGTTCTCTGACCAGTTCTTCTTTGACTTTGTAACTGCTAAAGCAAACAATTACATCCCTTGGGATGTTGCTTTGAGATAAGTGAGTTGGTTTTGGGAGGCGATGAGCCCGTTCGATCGGAGTAGAACCCAATAGCTTATGGTCTACGTATGTCTCTAGCAAATCCTGGAGGTATTGATCAAGATCAGTTGTGTCCTCAGATATTCCTCTTATTTTTAAGTTTATTCTTCTTGAACGATCCTCTATGTCCGCCACCTTGAGGTCTAAGTGATTTATGGTCCGGTTGGCCGCATCATTTTTTGCTTGCAGATCCTGAATTTTTTTGTTTAGAGCTTCGATTTCAACTGCTTGAGTTTTTATGGATGCTTTAAGTTGGACAAATTCTTCCTTGTTATCAGATACCATCTTGTCCAGGTCAGATTTTATCCTTGCATAAAGAGAATCAAGGGCAGTTAGAAGGTTTGTTTGTTTGATGTAACCACTAGTATCTTGTGGTGAAAACTCCAGTGGTCTCTCTGGGGAATTTTTTCCTTGAGCAGCGGAGGAATTTGCCAGGCTTTTTGGGGAGTAGTATGAGTCTATCGGGAGTGGTTTAATGGACTTGTTTAAACCTTTGTTTTTCTCCGATCTATCTTGTTTATCTGCCTTTGGTGCCATAATAATGTATGAAGGCTGGGGAAAAGAGTAGGAATTAAGTCGGAGAGTCAAGGAATCTAGATATTTGTCCGTAGGCAGGTTTATTCCTCTAGTTCATGTGATTGATTATTCCAAATCTCCTTAGCCTTGTAGCTTGCTGTTTTGGGCTTGGTATAGGGTGCCCTTTATATACTACCCAGAAAGTTGAGTCTTCTCTACTTGAGCCTTGGTGCCCAGAATTTTTGCTCTTTAGTTACAGGTATAGGGTCAATGAGCAACACGGGTAATCAAACTCCTATAGTATAGGTAAGTTCCTGATATTCCAGCCTTATCAGCCCTTCAATGAGACAAGTCCGGTCTTAAAATTATATTTAACTTCCCCAGTAGCGAGCCTACCAGTAAGAGCAAGATGGAACTATACCCAAAATTTGTTTTATTTAAATAAGATCTTGTTGTCCCTTTATACCACTTCACTTGACTCAATCAAGTCCAGGTGTCCGGCAGCCGTGTTTTACTATATGGGACACGTTCAGTTTGTATAGGGGATATTCAGAGCACTTTAAAAGACCAGCTTTGTTAATTTGCTACTTAAATATAATTTCTTGCTGCAGGTAACCCAATCATTTGTGCAAGTATGAGCTTTTAAACATTTACGAATCAATATCGTCGTCTCTTCGCTATTAAACAAATAAAGTCTCGAATTTGATATCAAATGTATGTAAACGAGTGACGTTTGTTAATGATACTTGCGGTTTTGCAGGAGTAGCATAATCCCTGTTTGCACTGATCTCGAGGGGGGTGGGGGGGGAGTTGTTCCCTCCTTTCGTCTCCACGCTCTTTTATCGGTTCCCCTCTTGTGTAAAAATTTCTCTCGACCTTGGGTAGGCTGGGGTGTTTGTAACTCACACTAGGTTATAGCGCTGTCGCTTTGGTTTTGCTAGTGCCGCCCGTCAATATGTGGTCCGCGTCTGTGGGTAGGAAGCCAGTCTACCCGATAACAGCATCAATGACTCGGGCAGTCCAAGGACCTCTATCCGGTTTCACGATGGGTTCGAAGTTTCGCGTGTACCGTTTTCAGATAGCTGCCATGTCGTTCCCCAGCTTCTGTCGCTCCCTCGGATGACCACTCCCACCTCACGCCACGTTCTGCGTCTTACGCCATCACTCGTCTCGCTAGTGCAATATTCTGTTTCGTTATTTCCTATTTTTATGGTTCTTTTACTCCATTGTACAGCGCTGTGGTATATGATGGCGTTTTATAAATAATAATAATATTAAAGAGACTTGTTATGTTATTTACCATTTGTATGGTTTATTTACTCCATTGTACAGCGCTGTGGTATATATTGGCGCTTTATAAATAATAATAATAATATTAAAGAGACTTGTTATGTTATTTCCCATTTGTATGGTTTATTTACAACATTGTACAACGCTGTGGAATATGTTGGCGCTTTATAAATAATAATAATATTAAAGAGACTTGTTATGTTATGTACCATTTGTATGGTTTATTTACTCCATTGTACAGCGCTGTGGAATATGTTGGCACTTTATAAATAATAATAATGTTAAAGAGACTTGGTATGTTATTTACCATTTGTATGGTTTATTTACTCCATTCACAGCAATGTGGAATATGTTGGTGCTTCATAAATAATAATAATATTAAAGGGACTTGTTATGTTATTTCCCATTTGTATGGTTTATTTACTCCATTGTACAGCGCTGTGGTATATGTTGGCGCTTTATAAATAAGAATAATAATATTAAAGAGACTTGTTATGTTATTTCGCATTTGTATGGTTTATTTACTCCATTGTACAGCGCTGTGGAATATGTTGGCGCTTTATAAATAATAATAATAATATTAAAGAGACTTGTTATGTTATGTACCATTTGTATGGTTTATTTACTCCATTGTACAGCGCTGTGTTATATGTTGGCGCTTTATAAATAATAATAATAATATTAAAGAGACTTGTTATGTTATTTCCCATTTGTATGGTTTATTTACAACATTGTACAGCGCTGTGGAATATGTTGGCGCTTTATAAATAATAATAATATTAAAGAGACTTGTTATGTTATTTACCATTTGTATGGTTTATTTACTCCATTGTACAGCGAAGTGGAATATGTTGGCGCTTCATAAATAATAATAATATTAAAGAGACTTGTTATGTTATTTACCATTTGTATGGTTTATTTACTCCATTGTACAGCGCTGTGGTATATGTTGGTGCTTTATAAATAATAATAATAATAATATTAAAGAGACTTGTTATGTTATTTCCCATTTGTATGGTTTATTTACTCCATTGTACAGCGCTGTGGAATATGTTGGCGCTTTATAAATAATAATAATATTAAAGAGACTTGTTATGTTATTTACCATTTGTATGGTTTATTTACTCCATTGTACAGCGCTGTGGAATATGTTGGCGCTTCATAAATAATAATAATATTAAAGAGACTTGTTATGTTATTTCCCATTTGTATGGTTTATTTACTCCATTGTACAGCGCTGTGGAATATGTTGGCGCTTTATAAATAATAATAATATTAAAGAGACTTGTTATGTTATTTACCATTTGTATGGTTTATTTACTCCATTGTACAGCGCTGTGGAATATGTTGGCGCTTTATAAATAATAATAATATTAAAGAGACTTGTTATGTTATTTCCCATTTGTATGGTTTATTTACTCCATTGTACAGCGCTGTGGAATATGTTGGCGCTTTAGAAATAATAATAATAATATTAAAGAGACTTGTTATGTTATTTCCCATTTGTATGGTTTATTTACAACATTGTACAGCGCTGTGGTATATGTTGGCGCTTTATAAATAATAATAATAATATTAAAGAGACTTGTTATGTTATTTCCCATTTGTATGGTTTATTTACTCCATTGTACAGCGCTGTGGAATATGTTGGCGCTTTATAAATAATAATAATATTAAAGAGGCTTGTTATGTTATTTACCATTTGTATCGTTTATTTTCTCCATTGTACAGCGCTGTGGAATATGTTGGCGCTTTATAAATAATAATAATAATATTAAAGAGACTTGTTATGTTATTTCCCATTTGTATGGTTTATTTACTCCATTGTACAGCGCTGTGGAATATGTTGGCGCTTTATAAATAATAATAATATTAAAGAGACTTGTTATGTTATTTCCCATTTGAATGATTTATTTACAACATTGTAAAGCGCTGTGGAATATGTTGGTGCTTTATAAATAATAATAATATTAAAGAGACTTGTTATGTTATTTCCCATTTGTATGGTTTATTTACTCCATTGTACAGCGCTGTGGAATATGTTGGCGCTTTATAAATAATAATAATATTAAAGAGACTTGTTATGTTATTTCCCAATTGTATGCTTTATTTACTCCATTGTACAGCGCTGTGGAATATGTTGGCGCTTTATAAATAATAATAATATTAAAGAGACTTGTTATGTTATTTACCATTTGTATGGTTTATTTACTCCATTGTACAGCGCTGTGGAATATGTTGGCGCTTCATAAATAATAATAATATTAAAGAGACTTGTTATGTTATTTACCATTTGTATGGTTTATTTACTCCATTGTACAGCGCTGTGGAATATGTTGGCGCTTTATAAATAATAATAATATTAAAGAGACTTGTTATGTTATTTCCCATTTGAATGATTTATTTACAACATTGTAAAGCGCTGTGGAATATGTTGGTGCTTTATAAATAATAATAATATTAAAGAGACTTGTTATGTTATTTACCATTTGTATGGTTTATTTACTCCATTGTACAGCGCTGTGGAATATGTTGGCGCTTTATAAATAATAATAATATTAAAGAGACTTGTTATGTTATTTACCATTTGTATGGTTTATTTACTCCATTGTACAGCGCTGTGGAATATGTTGGCGCTTCATAAATAATAATAATATTAAAGAGACTTGTTATGTTATTTACCATTTGTATGGTTTATTTACTCCATTGTACAGCGCTGTGGAATATGTTGGCGCTTTATAAATAATAATAATATTAAAGAGACTTGTTATGTTATTTCCCATTTGAATGATTTATTTACAACATTGTAAAGCGCTGTGGAATATGTTGGTGCTTTATAAATAATAATAATATTAAAGAGACTTGTTATGTTATTTACCATTTGTATCGTTTATTTTCTCCATTGTACAGCGCTGTGGAATATGTTGGCGCTTTACAAATAATAATAATAATAATAAAGAGACTTGTTATGTTATTTCCCATTTGTATGGTTTATTTACTCCATTGTACAGCGCTGTGGAATATGTTGGCGCTTTATAAATAATAATAATATTAAAGAGACTTGTTATGTTATTTCCCATTTGAATGATTTATTTACAACATTGTAAAGCGCTGTGGAATATGTTGGTGCTTTATAAATAATAATAATAATGTTAAAGAGACTTGTTATGTTATTTACCATTTGTATGGTTTATTTACCCCATTGTACAGCGCTGTGGAATATGTTGGCGCTTTAGAAATAATAATAATAATGTTAAAGAGACTTGTTATGTTATTTCCCATTTGTATGGTTTATTTACTCCATTGTACAGCGCTGTGGAATATGTTGGCACTTTATAAATAATAATATTAAAGAGACTTGTTATGTTATTTCCCATTTGTATGGTTTATTTACTCCATTGTACAGCGCTGTGGTATATGTTGGCGCTTTATAAATAATAATAATAATATTGACCCCTTAAGGACAGAGCCTTTGAAACATTTTTGTCCTTTCTGGACAATGCCTATTTTAACATTTCTGTGCTGTTTGTGTTTAGCAGTAATTTTCTTCTTTGTCATTTGCTTTACCCACACATATTATATATTGTTTTTATCGGGACAAGAAGGGCTTTCTATGGATGCCATCTTTTTGATCATATCTTATCATATTATTAAAAAAAATAATAAAATATGGTAAAAAAAAAAAAAAATACACAAATTTCTTTGTTTTTATTTGAAACAACTTCTCCTCATCGACAATAGCGAACGAAAAAACATGCTAAATAGATTCTACTATTTCTCCTGAGTACAGGGATACCACCCATGCATAGGTTTGTTGGGTTGTTTGGGGGCTAAAATGCCAAATTTGTGAGGTGCAGTTTTTTGTTTTCCAACTTGAAATTTTTACATGCAGACAGCCTGCACCCATGTCCCATTTGGGACATATTTGAAGCCAGCTAGTGTATTTTACCCCATCAACCCATATATTTTTTAAAAGAAGACACCTTAGGCTATCTCAAATGGTGGTATTTTTACACTTTCCATGTACTAATTCTACCACCAGCCTTTGTCAAACTTTGTGGTAGTAATTTTTTTGTGGGTTTTTTTCACAAACCTTGTACTTCAGACATGAATTCACAGATTTTGGTATGTGTCACTGCCAAATAACACCCCAATAAGTGTTCAGCAACATCTCTTGAGTACAGGGATACCACCCATGCATAGGTTTGTTGGGTTGTTTGGGGAGTAAAAGGCCAAATTTGGTAGGTGCAGTTTTTGGTTTTCCAAATTAAAATTTTGACATGCAGACCGCCTGCACCCATGTCCCATTTGGGACATATTTGAAACCAGCCAGTGTATTTTACCCCATCAACCCATATATTTTTTTAAAGGAGACACCCTACGCTATTTCAAATGGTGGTATTTTAACACTTTCCATGCACTAATTCTACCACCAGCCTTTGTCAAAGTTTGTGGTAGTAATTTTTGTGTGTTTTTTTTTCACAAATATTGTATTTTAGACATAAATTCACAGATTTTGGTATGTGTCACTGCCAAACAATAACCCAATATGTGTTCAACAACATCTCCTGAGTACAGGGATACCACCCATGCATAGGTTTGTTGGGTTGTTTGGGGGCTAAAGGGCCACATTGTGAAGGTGCGCATTTTCAACTTGGAATATTGACGTGTAGTCAGCCTGAGCCCATCTTTCATTTGGGACTTTTTTTTAAGTAGGACAGTGTATTTTACCCCAAAAAGTATATAATTTTGTAAAAGTAGACACCCTAGGCTATTTTAAATGTTGTTATTTTAACACTTTCCATGCACCAATTCTACCACCAGCCTTTGTCAAAGTTTGTGGTAGTCATTTTATTGTGTATTTTTTCCCACATACATTGCACTTTAGACACAAATTCACATATTTCGGTATGTGTCACTGACAAACAATACCACAATATATGTTCAGCAACATCTCCCGAGCACAGGGATACCACCCATGCATAGCTTTGTCAGCTTTGTTAGGGGTTGAAAGGCTACATTTGAGAGGTGCGCTTTTTGATTTTCAAACTTGGAATTTGAACATGTAGAGCAAGGAAGGGGTTAATAGCTCTTATAAGAGCCTTTGTAGTACTGTACAAAAAAATTAACCCCTAAAAATGCACAGACAAGAAAAAAGGTTCTGCTGTGCAGTGATCAGTGGCAGGGAAGGGGTTAATACACTACACTATACAAAGGGTATGGCTTTTATAAAAGCCCTTGGAACTCACAATTTTTTTACATTTTATTTAATTTATTACAATTAAAAACTTATGTTATTCAGATCTGTCTCTTTCCCTCACTAAAACTCAAGTGAGGAGAGGGAGGCAGATCCATATGGGTCAGAACAATATTTACGAACCAGACGAATGGTGATGCTCATCTGAGAAATCACCAAACCACCTTTGCCACTGATCGGCTGTTACTGATCGCTATACACGCGTTCGGACAGCTTCAAAAGGAATACACGTAATCCCCTAGTGGGTATAATTAACCCCTAGTGAGTCTGACAAAAAAAATGCTGATAGCAAAAAAAAATCCTTCGGCGACTAGATTGCTCCATATGCGCTGCTTAGGCAGTGACCATATGCACTGCTTAGGCAGTGACCATATGTGCTGCTTAGGAAGTGATATACGGCAAGGAAGGGGTTAATAGCTCTTAAAAGAGCCTTTGATATACTGTAATAAATCAAAGTAAAAAAAAATAACCCCTAAAAAAATGCACAGACAGCAAAAAATGTGCTGCTGTGTAAGATCACTGCGTACACAGCGATCAATTGCAGGGAAGGGGTTAAATACTGGAAACGGCTTTTATAAAAGCCTTTGGGTCTCAATTCTATTAAATATATTATAATTAAAAACTTACATTATACAGCTCTGTCTCCCTCACTAAAACTCAAGTGAGAGGGAGGCAGATCTACACTGGTCAGATCAAATATTTACACATATTGATCTAACCAGACTTATGGTGATGCTCATCTGAGCAAACGCCAACCCGCCATTGTCACTTACCAGCTGTTACTGATCGCTATACATGCGCTCAGACAGCTAAAAAAAATTTTTTACGTTAAACGTAGTCCCCTAGCGGGTATAATTAACACGTGACGGGTGTAATAAAAAAGTTTTAAAAAAATTAAAAATGCTTCTGCAGCAAGATTGCTGCATTTGCGTCAGATCGCTGATTAGGCAGTGATCTACGGCAAGAAAGGGGTTAATCTCTCTTAAAAGAGCCTTTTTTTATCCTGTAATGAATTACAGTAAAAAAAAATAACCCCTAAAAAATGCACAGACAGCAAAAAATGTGCTGCTGTGTATGATCACTGCGTACACAGCGATCAATGGCAGGGAAGGGGTTAAATGGCTTTTATAAAAGCCCTTGGTGTTTAAAATTTTATTAAATATTTTTTTTATTATTTTATTTTATTTTTTTTACTTGATCTGATCTGTCTCTCTCCCTTACTAAAAGTAGTAAGGTGAGGGAGGCAGATCAATACTTGTCAAAGGCAATATTTAGTAATATTGCCTTTGACAGTATGGTAAGTGCTCATCAGAGCACTTACCATACATGCCTGCACACAGATCACATAGATCTGCTGTGCCGGCATTGATTGGCTCCCCCTAGAGCATCGGAAGTGAAATACTTTCACTTCCGATGCTCTTGCCATTAGAAGGGAAACGCTGCCTGTACAGGCAGCGTTCCCTTCTACTGAGCCGATGGGGTCGCTCAGGAGAGCGACCACCATCGGCTCTGGGGAGCAGAACGGTGTTGTTAAGTGCCTCGCTGGCGAGGCACTTTAACAACACCGGAGATGCTTAGAAAGCGAACGATCGTTCGCTTTCTAAGCACATGTGTGCAGCGGGCGCAGCCATTTTTAAATGGCTGCTACGATCACTCCGTGGAGTGATCGTAGCGCGCCCCTGCACATTTGGGGGGTGTTGCACAATGCCTCTACCTAGAGGCATTGTAGCAACACCGTTAGAGTAAAGAAAGCGACCGCTGGTCGCTTTCTTTACTCCATTTAGTGCATGACGTGCCAGGCACGTCACCTGTCGGCAAGTCCTCGATTTGCCGTGACGTGCCTGGCACGTCACCTGTCGTTAAGGGGTTAAAGAGACTTGTTATGTTATTTACCATTTGTATGGTTTATTTACCCCATTGTACAGCGCTGTGGAATATGTTGGCGCTTTATAAATAATAATAATAATATTAAAGAGACTTGTTATGTTATTTACCATTTGTATGGTTTATTTACCCCATTGTACAGCGCTGTGGAATATGTTGGCACTTTAGAAATAATAATAATAATGTTAAAGAGACTTGTTATGTTATTTCCCATTTGTATGGTTTATTTACTCCATTGTACAGCGCTGTGGAATATGTTGGCACTTTATAAATAATAATATTAAAGAGACTTGTTATGTTATTTCCCATTTGTATGGTTTATTTACTCCATTGTACAGCGCTGTGGTATATGTTGGCACTTTATAAATAATAATATTAAAGAGACTTGTTATGTTATTTACCATTTGTATGGTTTATTTACCCCATTGTACAGCGCTGTGGAATATGTTGGCGCTTTATAAATAATAATAATATTAAAGAGACTTGTTATGTTATGTACCATTTGTATGGTTTATTTACTCCATTGTACAGCGCTGTGGAATATGTTGGCGCTTTATAAATAATAATAATATTAAAGAGACTTGTTATGTTATGTACCATTTGTATGGTTTATTTACTCCATTGTACAGCGCTGTGGTATATGATGGCGCTATATAAATAAGAATAATAATATTAAAGAGACATGTTATGTTATTTCCTATTTTTATGGTTTATTTACTCCATTGTACAGCGCTGTGGTATATGTTGGCGCTTTATAAATAATAATAATAATATTAAAGAGACTTGTTATCTTATTTCTCATTTGTATGGTTTATTTACAACATTGTACAGCGCTGTGGAATATGTTGGCGCTTTATAAATAATAATAATATTAAAGAGACTTGTTATGTTATTTACCATTTGTATGGTTTATTTACTCCATTGTACAGCGCTGTGGAATATGTTCGTGCTTTATAAATAATAATAATAATATTAAAGAGACTTGTTATGTTTATTTAACATTTGTATGGTTTATTTACTCCATTGTACAGCGCTGTAGTATATGTTTGTTGTTTTATAAATAATAATAATATTAAAGAGACGTGTTATGTTATTTACCATTTGTATGGTTTATTTTCTCCATTGTACAGCGCTTTGGTATATGTTGGCGCTTTATAAATAAGAATAATAATATTAAAGAGACTTGTTATGTTATTTCCCTTTTGTATGGTTTATTTACTCCATTGTACAGCGCTGTGGAATATGTTGGTGCTTCATAAATAATAATAATATTAAAGGGACTTGTTATGTTTATTTAACATTTGTATGGTTTATTTACTCCATTGTACAGCGCTGTGGAATATGTTGGCGCTTCATAAATAATAATAATATTAAAGAGACTTGTTATGTTATTTACCATTTGTATGGTTTATTTACTCCATTGTACAGCGCTGTGGTATATGTTGGTGCTTTATAAATAATAATAATAATAAAGAGACTTGTTATGTTATTTCCCATTTGTATGGTTTATTTACTCCATTGTACAGCGCTGTGGAATATGATGGCACTTTATAAATAATAATAATATTATTAAAGAGACTTGTTATGTTATTTACCATTTGTATGGTTTATTTACCCCATTGTACAGCGCTGTGGAATATGTTGGCGCTTTATAAATAATAATAATAATATTAAAGAGACTTGTTATTTTATTTCCCATTTGTATGGTTTATTTACTCCATTGTACAGCGCTGTGGTATATGTTGGCGCTTTATAAATAATAATAATAATATTAAAGAGACTTGATATGTTATTTACCATTTGTATGGTTTATTTACAACATTGTACAGCGCTGTGGAATATGTTGGCGCTTTATAAATAATAATAATATTAAAGAGACTTGTTATGTTATTTACCATTTGTATGGTTTATTTACTCCTCTTGTACAGCGCTGTTGAATATGTTGGCTCTTCATTAATAATAATAATATTAAAGAGACTTGTTATGTTATATACCATTTGTATGGTTTATTTACTCCATTGTACAGCGCTGTGGTATATGTTGGCGCTTTATAAATAAGAATAATAATATTAAAGAGACTTGTTATGTTATTTCCCATTTGTATGGTTTATTTACTCCGTTGTACAGCGCTGTGGAATATGTTGGCACTTTATAAATAATAATAATGTTAAAGAGACTTGTTATGTTATTTACCATTTGTATGGTTTATTTACCCTATTGTACAGCGCTGTGGAATATGTTCGTGCTTTATAAATAATAATAATAATATTAAAGAGACTTGTTATGTTTATTTAACATTTGTATGGTTTATTTACTCCATTGTACAGCGCTGTAGTATATGTTTGTTGTTTTATAAATAATAATAATATTAAAGAGACGTGTTATGTTATTTACCATTTGTATGGTTTATTTTCTCCATTGTACAGCGCTTTGGTATATGTTGGCGCTTTATAAATAAGAATAATAATATTAAAGAGACTTGTTATGTTATTTCCCTTTTGTATGGTTTATTTACTCCATTGTACAGCGCTGTGGAATATGTTGGTGCTTCATAAATAATAATAATATTAAAGGGACTAGTTATGTTTATTTAACATTTGTATGGTTTATTTACTCCATTGTACAGCGCTGTGGAATATGTTGGCGCTTCATAAATAATAATAATATTAAAGAGACTTGTTATGTTATTTACCATTTGTATGGTTTATTTACTCCATTGTACAGCGCTGTGGTATATGTTGGTGCTTTATAAATAATAATAATAATATTAAGAGACTTGTTATGTTATTTCCCATTTGTATGGTTTATTTACTCCATTGTACAGCGCTGTGGAATATGATGGCACTTTATAAATAATAATAATATTATTAAAGAGACTTGTTATGTTATTTACCATTTGTATGGTTTATTTACCCCATTGTACAGCGCTGTGGAATATGTTGGCGCTTTATAAATAATATTAATAATATTAAAGAGACTTGTTATTTTATTTCCCATTTGTATGGTTTATTTACTCCATTGTACAGCGCTGTGGTATATGTTGGCGCTTTATAAATAATAATAATAATATTAAAGAGACTTGATATGTTATTTCCCATTTGTATGGTTTATTTACAACATTGTACAGCGCTGTGGAATATGTTGGCGCTTTATAAATAATAATAATATTAAAGAGACTTGTTATGTTATTTACCATTTGTATGGTTTATTTACTCCTCTTGTACAGCGCTGTTGAATATGTTGGCTCTTCATTAATAATAATAATATTAAAGAGACTTGTTATGTTATATACCATTTGTATGGTTTATTTACTCCATTGTACAGCGCTGTGGTATATGTTGGCGCTTTATAAATAAGAATAATAATATTAAAGAGACTTGTTATGTTATTTCCCATTTGTATGGTTTATTTACTCCATTGTACAGCGCTGTGGAATATGTTGGCACTTTATAAATAATAATAATGTTAAAGAGACTTGTTATGTTATTTACCATTTGTATGGTTTATTTACTCCATTCACAGCAATGTGGAATATGTTTTTGCTTCATAAATAATAATAATATTAAAGGGACGTGTTATGTTATTTCCCATTTGTATGGTTTATTTACTCCATTGTACAGCGCTGTGGTATATGTTGGCGCTTTATAAATAATAATAATAATATTAAAGAGACTTGTTATGTTATTTACCATTTGTATGGTTTATTTACTCCATTGTACAGCGCTGTGGAATATGTTGGCGCTTCATAAATAATAATAATATTAAAGAGACTTGTTATGTTATTTACCATTTGTATGGTTTATTTACTCCATTGTACAGCGCTGTGGTATATGTTGGTGCTTTATAAATAATAATAATATTAAAGAGACTTGTTATTTTATTTCCCATTTGTATGGTTTATTTACTCCATTGTACAGCGCTGTGGTATATGTTGGCGCTTTATAAATAATAATAATAATATTAAAGAGACTTGATATGTTATTTCCCATTTGTATGGTTTATTTACAACATTGTACAGCGCTGTGGAATATGTTGGCGCTTTATAAATAATAATAATATGAAAGAGACTTGTTATGTTATTTACCATTTGTATGGTTTATTTACTCCTCTTGTACAGCGCTGTTGAATATGTTGGCTCTTCATTAATAATAATAATATTAAAGAGACTTGTTATGTTATATACCATTTGTATGGTTTATTTACTCCATTGTACAGCGCTGTGGTATATGTTGGCGCTTTATAAATAAGAATAATAATATTAAAGAGACTTGTTATGTTATTTCCCATTTGTATGGTTTATTTACTCCATTGTACAGCGCTGTGGAATATGTTGGCACTTTATAAATAATAATAATGTTAAAGAGACTTGTTATGTTATTTACCATTTGTATGGTTTATTTACTCCATTCACAGCAATGTGGAATATGTTTTTGCTTCATAAATAATAATAATATTAAAGGGACGTGTTATGTTATTTCCCATTTGTATGGTTTATTTACTCCATTGTACAGCGCTGTGGTATATGTTGGCGCTTTATAAATAATAATAATAATATTAAAGAGACTTGTTATGTTATTTACCATTTGTATGGTTTATTTACTCCATTGTACAGCGCTGTGGAATATGTTGGCGCTTCATAAATAATAATAATATTAAAGAGACTTGTTATGTTATTTACCATTTGTATGGTTTATTTACTCCATTGTACAGCGCTGTGGTATATGTTGGTGCTTTATAAATAATAATAATAATAATATTAAAGAGACTTGTTATGTTATTTCCCATTTGTATGGTTTATTTACTCCATTGTACAGCGCTGTGGAATATGTTGTCGCTTTATAAATAATAATAATATTAAAGAGACATGTTATGTTATTTCCTATTTTTATGGTTTTTTTACTCCATTGTACAGCGCTGTGGTATATGATGGCGTTTTATAAATAATAATAATATTAAAGAGACTTGTTATGTTATTTACCATTTGTATGGTTTATTTACTCCATTGTACAGCGCTGTGGTATATGTTGGTGCTTTATAAATAATAATAATAATAATATTAAAGAGACTTGTTATGTTATTTCCCATTTGTATGGTTTATTTACTCCATTGTACAGCGCTGTGGAATATGTTGGCGCTTTATAAATAATAATAATATGAAAGAGACTTGTTATGTTATTTACCATTTGTATGGTTTATTTACTCCATTGTACAGCGCTGTGGAATATGTTGGCGCTTTATAAATAATAATAATATTAAAGAGACTTGTTATGTTATTTACCATTTGTATGGTTTATTTACTCCATTGTACAGCTCTGTGGAATATGTTGGCGCTTTATAAATAATAATTAATATTAAAGAGACTTGTTATGTTATTTACCATTTGTATGGTTTATTTACCCCATTGTACAGCGCTGTGGAATATGTTGGTGCTATAAAAATAATAATAATATTAAAGAAACTTGTTATGTTATTTCCCATTTGTATGGTTTATTTACTCCATTGTACAGTGCTGTGTAATATGTTGGCGCTTTATAAATAATAATAATAATATTAAAGAGACTTGTTATGTTATTTACCATTTGTATGGTTTATTTACCCCATTGTACAGCGCTGTGGAATATGTTGGCGCTTTATAAATAATAATAATATTAAAGAGACTTGTTATGTTATGTACCATTTGTATGGTTTATTTACCCCATTGTACAGCGCTGTGGTATATGTTGGCGCTTTATAAATAATAATAATATTAAAGAGACTTGTTATGTTATTTACCATTTGTATGGTTTATTTACTCCATTGTACAGCGCTGTGGTATATGTTGGCGCTATATAAATAAGAATAATAATATTAAAGAGACATGTTATGTTATTTCCTATTTTTATGGTTTTTTTACTCCATTGTACAGCGCTGTGGTATATGATGGCGTTTTATAAATAATAATAATATTAAAGAGACTTGTTATGTTATTTACCATTTGTATGGTTTATTTTCTCCATTGTACAGCGCTGTGGTATATGTTGGCGCTTTATAAATAAGAATAATAATATTAAAGAGACTTGTTTTGTTATGTAACATTTGTATGGTTTATTTACTCCATTGTACAGCGCTGTGGTATATATTGGCTCTTTATAAATAATAATACTATTAAAGAGACTTGTTATTTTATTTCCCATTTGTATGGTTTATTTACTCCATTGTACAGCGCTGTGGTATATGTTGGCGCTTTATAAATAATAATAATAATATTAAAGAGACTTGTTATGTTATTTCACATTTGTATGGTTTATTTACTCCATTGTACAGCGCTGTGGTATATATTGGCGCTTTATAAATAATAATAATATTAAAGAGACTTGTTATGTTATGTACCATTTGTATGGTTTATTTTCTCCATTGTACAGCGCTGTGGAATATGTTGGCACTTTATAAATAATAATAATGTTAAAGAGACTTGGTATGTTATTTACCATTTGTATGGTTTATTTACTCCATTGTACAGCGCTGTGGTATATGTTGGTGCTTTATAAATAATAATAATAATAATAATATTAAAGAGACTTGTTATGTTATTTCCCATTTGTATGGTTTATTTACTCCATTGTACAGCGCTGTGGAATATGTTGGCGCTTTATAAATAATAATAATATTAAAGAGACTTGTTATGTTATTTACCATTTGTATGGTTTATTTACTCCATTGTACAGCGCTGTGGAATATGTTGGCGCTTCATAAATAATAATAATATTAAAGAGACTTGTTATGTTATTTACCATTTGTATGGTTTATTTACTCTATTGTACAGCGCTGTGGAATATGATGGCGCTTTATAAATAATAATAATATTAAAGAGACTTGATTTTTTATTATCCATTTGTATGGTTTATTTACTCCATTGTACAGCTCTGTGGAATATGTTGGCGCTTTATAAATAATAATTAATATTAAAGAGACTTGTTATATTATTTACCATTTGTATGGTTTATTTACTCCATTGTACAGCGCTGTGGTATATGTTGGCGCTTTATAAATAATAATAATAATATTAAAGAGACTTGTTATGTTATTTACCATTTGTATGGTTTATTTACCCCATTGTACAGCGCTGTGGAATATGTTGGCGCTTGATAAATAATAATAATATTAAAGAGACTTGTTATGTTATTTACCATTTGTATGGTTTATTTACTCCATTGTACAGCGCTGTGGAATATGTTGGCGCTTTATAAATAATAATAATAATATTAAAGAGACTTGTTATTTTATTTACCATTTGTATGGTTTATTTACTCCATTGTACAGCGCTGTGGAATATGATTGCACTTTATAAATAATAATAATATTACAGATACTTGTTATGTTATGTACCATTTGTATGGTTTATTTACTCCATTGTACAGCGCTGTGGAATATGTTGGCGCTTTATAAATAATAATAATAATAATAATAAAGAGACTTGTTATGTTATTTCCCATTTGTATGGTTTATTTACTCCATTGTACAGCGCTGTGGAATATGTTGGCACTTTAATAATGATAATAATATTAAAGAGACTTGTTATGTAATATACCATTTGTGTGGTTTATTTACTCCATTGTACAGCGCTGTGGTATATGTTGGCGCTTTATAAATAATAATAATAATATTAAAGAGACTTGTTATGTTATTTACCATTTGTATGGTTTATTTACCCTATTGTACAGCGCTGTGGAATATGTTCGTGCTTTATAAATAATAATAATAATATTAAAGAGACTTGTTATGTTTATTTAACATTTGTATGGTTTATTTACTCCATTGTACAGCGCTGTAGTATATGTTTGTTGTTTTATAAATAATAATAATATTAAAGAGACGTGTTATGTTATTTACCATTTGTATGGTTTATTTTCTCCATTGTACAGCGCTTTGGTATATGTTGGCGCTTTATAAATAAGAATAATAATATTAAAGAGACTTGTTATGTTATTTCCCTTTTGTATGGTTTATTTACTCCATTGTACAGCGCTGTGGAATATGTTGGTGCTTCATAAATAATAATAATATTAAAGGGACTTGTTATGTTTATTTAACATTTGTATGGTTTATTTACTCCATTGTACAGCGCTGTGGAATATGTTGGCGCTTCATAAATAATAATAATAATATTAAGAGACTTGTTATGTTATTTCCCATTTGTATGGTTTGTTTACTCCATTGTACAGCGCTGTGGAATATGATGGCACTTTATAAATAATAATAATATTATTAAAGAGACTTGTTATGTTATTTACCATTTGTATGGTTTATTTACCCCATTGTACAGCGCTGTGGAATATGTTGGCGCTTTATAAATAATAATAATAATATTAAAGAGACTTGTTATTTTATTTCCCATTTGTATGGTTTATTTACTCCATTGTACAGCGCTGTGGTATATGTTGGCGCTTTATAAATAATAATAATAATATTAAAGAGACTTGATATGTTATTTCCCATTTGTATGGTTTATTTACAACATTGTACAGCGCTGTGGAATATGTTGGCGCTTTATAAATAATAATAATATTAAAGAGACTTGTTATGTTATTTACCATTTGTATGGTTTATTTACTCCTCTTGTACAGCGCTGTTGAATATGTTGGCTCTTCATTAATAATAATAATATTAAAGAGACTTGTTATGTTATATACCATTTGTATGGTTTATTTACTCCATTGTACAGCGCTGTGGTATATGTTGGCGCTTTATAAATAAGAATAATAATATTAAAGAGACTTGTTATGTTATTTCCCATTTGTATGGTTTATTTACTCCATTGTACAGCGCTGTGGAATATGTTGGCACTTTATAAATAATAATAATGTTAAAGAGACTTGTTATGTTATTTCGCATTTGTATGGTTTATTTACTCCATTGTACAGCGCTGTGGAATATGTTGGCGCTTTATAAATAATAATAATAATATTAAAGAGACTTGTTATGTTATGTACCATTTGTATGGTTTATTTACTCCATTGTACAGCGCTGTGTTATATGTTGGCGCTTTATAAATAATAACAATAATATTAAAGAGACTTGTTATGTTATTTACCATTTGTATGGTTTATTTACTCCATTGTACAGCGCTGTGGAATATGTTGGCGCTTCATAAATAATAATAATATTAAAGAGACTTGTTATGTTATTTACCATTTGTATGGTTTATTTACTCCATTGTACAGCGCTGTGGTATATGTTGGTGCTTTATAAATAATAATAATAATAATATTAAAGAGACTTGTTATGTTATTTCCCATTTGTATGGTTTATTTACTCCATTGTACAGCGCTGTGGAATATGTTGGCGCTTTATAAATAATAATAATATTAAAGAGACTTGTTATGTTATTTACCATTTGTATGGTTTATTTACTCCATTGTACAGCGCTGTGGAATATGTTGGCGCTTCATAAATAATAATAATATTAAAGAGACTTGTTATGTTATTTACCATTTGTATGGTTTATTTACTCCATTGTACAGCGCTGTGGAATATGTTGGCGCTTCATAAATAATAATAATATTAAAGAGACTTGTTATGTTATTTACCATTTGTATGGTTTATTTACTCCATTGTACAGCGCTGTGGAATATGTTGGCGCTTTATAAATAATAATAATATTAAAGAGACTTGTTATGTTATTTACCATTTGTATGGTTTATTTACTCCATTGTACAGCGCTGTGGTATATGTTGGTGCTTTATAAATAATAATAATAATAATATTAAAGAGACTTGTTATGTTATTTCCCATATGTATGGTTTATTTACTCCATTGTACAGCGCTGTGGAATATGTTGGCGCTTTATAAATAATAATAATATTAAAGAGACTTGTTATGTTATTTACCATTTGTATGGTTTATTTACTCCATTGTACAGCGCTGTGGAATATGTTGGCGCTTCATAAATAATAATAATATTAAAGAGACTTGTTATGTTATTTACCATTTGTATGGTTTATTTACTCCATTGTACAGCGCTGTGGAATATGTTGGCGCTTTATAAATAATAATAATATTAAAGAGACTTGTTATGTTATTTACCATTTGTATGGTTTATTTACTCCATTGTACAGCTCTGTGGAATATGTTGGCGCTTTATAAATAATAATTAATATTAAAGAGACTTGTTATGTTATTTACCATTTGTATGGTTTATTTACCCCATTGTACAGCGCTGTGGAATATGTTGGTGCTATAAAAATAATAATAATATTAAAGAAACTTGTTATGTTATTTCCCATTTGTATGGTTTATTTACTCCATTGTACAGTGCTGTGTAATATGTTGGCGCTGTATAAATAATAATAATAATATTAAAGAGACTTGTTATGTTATTTCCCATTTGTATGGTTTATTTACTCCATTGTACAGCGCTGTGGTATATGTTGACGCTTTATAAATAATAATAATAATATTAAAGAGACTTGTTATGTTATTTACCATTTGTATGGTTTATTTACCCCATTGTACAGCGCTGTGGAATATGTTGGCGCTTTATAAATAATAATAATATTAAAGAGACTTGTTATGTTATGTACCATTTGTATGGTTTATTTACCCCATTGTACAGCGCTGTGGTATATGTTGGCGCTTTATAAATAATAATAATATTAAAGAGACTTGTTATGTTATTTACCATTTGTATGGTTTATTTACTCCATTGTACAGCGCTGTGGTATATGTTGGCGCTATATAAATAAGAATAATAATATTAAAGAGACATGTTATGTTATTTCCTATTTTTATGGTTTTTTTACTCCATTGTACAGCGCTGTGGTATATGATGGCGTTTTATAAATAATAATAATATTAAAGAGACTTGTTATGTTATTTACCATTTGTATGGTTTATTTTCTCCATTGTACAGCGCTGTGGTATATGTTGGCGCTTTATAAATAAGAATAATAATATTAAAGAGACTTGTTTTGTTATGTACCATTTGTATGGTTTATTTACTCCATTGTACAGCGCTGTGGTATATATTGGCGCTTTATAAATAATAATAATATTAAAGAGACTTGTTATGTTATTTCCCATTTGTATGGTTTATTTACTCCATTGTACAGCGCTGTGGTATATGTTGGCGCTTTATAAATAATAATAATAATATTAAAGAGACTTGTTATGTTATTTCACATTTGTATGGTTTATTTACTCCATTGTACAGCGCTGTGGTATATATTGGCGCTTTATAAATAATAATAATATTAAAGAGACTTGTTATGTTATTTCCCATTTGTATGGTTTATTTACAACATTGTACAGCGCTGTGGAATATGTTGGCGCTTTATAAATAATAATAATATTAAAGAGACTTGTTATGTTATGTACCATTTGTATGGTTTATTTTCTCCATTGTACAGCGCTGTGGAATATGTTGGCACTTTATAAATAATAATAATGTTAAAGAGACTTGGTATGTTATTTACCATTTGTATGGTTTATTTACTCCATTGTACAGCGCTGTGGTATATGTTGGTGCTTTATAAATAATAATAATAATATTAAAGAGACTTGTTATGTTATTTCCCATTTGTATGGTTTATTTACTCCATTGTACAGCGCTGTGGAATATGTTGGCGCTTTATAAATAATAATAATATTAAAGAGACTTGTTATGTTATTTACCATTTGTATGGTTTATTTACTCCATTGTACAGCGCTGTGGAATATGTTGGCGCTTCATAAATAATAATAATATTAAAGAGACTTGTTATGTTATTTACCATTTGTATGGTTTATTTACTCCATTGTACAGCGCTGTGGAATATGTTGGCGCTTTATAAATAATAATAATATTAAAGAGACTTGTTATGTTATTTACCATTTGTATGGTTTATTTACTCCATTGTACAGCTCTGTGGAATATGTTGGCGCTTTATAAATAATAATTAATATTAAAGAGACTTGTTATATTATTTACCATTTGTATGCTTTATTTACTCCATTGTACAGCGCTGTGGTATATGTTGGCGTTTTATAAATAATAATAATAATATTAAAGAGACTTGTTATGTTATTTACCATTTGTATGGTTTATTTACCCCATTGTACAGCGCTGTGGAATATGTTGGCGCTTTATAAATAATAATAATATTAAAGAGACTTGTTATGTTATTTACAATTTGTATGGTTTATTTACTCCATTGTACAGCGCTGTGGAATATGTTGGCGCTTTATAAATAATAATAATAATATTAAAGAGACTTGTTATTTTATTTACCATTTGTATGGTTTATTTACTCCATTGTACAGCGCTGTGGTATATGTTGGCGCTTTATAAATAATAATAATAATATTAAAGAGACTTGTTATGTTATTTACCATTTGTATGGTTTATTTACCCCATTGTACAGCGCTGTGGAATATGTTGGCGCTTTATAAATAATAATAATATTAAAGAGACTTGTTATGTTATTTACAATTTGTATGGTTTATTTACTCCATTGTACAGCGCTGTGGAATATGTTGGCGCTTTATAAATAATAATAATAATATTAAAGAGACTTGTTATTTTATTTACCATTTGTATGGTTTATTTACTCCATTGTACAGCGCTGTGGAATATGATTGCACTTTATAAATAATAATAATATTACAGATACTTGTTATGTTATGTACCATTTGTATGGTTTATTTACTCCATTGTACAGCGCTGTGGAATATGTTGGCGCTTTATAAATAATAATAATAATAATAATAAAGAGACTTGTTATGTTATTTCCCATTTGTATGGTTTATTTACTCCATTGTACAGCGCTGTGGAATATGTTGGCACTTTAATAATGATAATAATATTAAAGAGACTTGTTATGTAATATACCATTTGTATGGTTTATTTACTCCATTGTACAGCGCTGTGGTATATGTTGGCGCTTTATAAATAATAATAATAATATTAAAGAGACTTGTTATGTTATTTACCATTTGTATGGTTTATTTACTCTATTGTACAGCGCTGTGGAATATGTTGGTGCTTTATAAATAATAATAATAATATTAAAGAGACTTGTTATGTTTATTTAACATTTGTATGGTTTATTTACTCCATTGTACAGCGCTGTAGTATATGTTTGTTGTTTTATAAATAATAATAATATTAAAGAGACTTGTTATGTTATTTACCATTTGTATGGTTTATTTTCTCCATTGTACAGCGCTTTGGTATATGTTGGCGCTTTATAAATAAGAATAATAATATTAAAGAGACTTGTTATGTTATTTCCCTTTTGTATGGTTTATTTACTCCATTGTACAGCGCTGTGGAATATGTTGGTGCTTCATAAATAATAATAATATTAAAGGGACTTGTTATGTTTAATTAACATTTGTATGGTTTATTTACTCCATTGTACAGCGCTGTGGAATATGTTGGCGCTTCATAAATAATAATAATATTAAAGAGACTTGTTATGTTATTTACCATTTGTATGGTTTATTTACTCCATTGTACAGCGCTGTGGTATATGTTGGTGCTTTATAAATAATAATAATAATATTAAGAGACTTGTTATGTTATTTCCCATTTGTATGGTTTATTTACTCCATTGTACAGCGCTGTGGAATATGATGGCACTTTATAAATAATAATAATATTATTAAAGAGACTTGTTATGTTATTTACCATTTGTATGGTTTATTTACCCCATTGTACAGCGCTGTGGAATATGTTGGCGCTTTATAAATAATAATAATAATATTAAAGAGACTTGGTATTTTATTTCCCATTTGTATGGTTTATTTACAACAATGTACAGCGCTGTGGAATATGTTGGAGCTTTATAAATAATAATAATATTAAAGAGACTTATGTTATTTCCTGTTTGTATGGTTTATTTACTCCATTGTACAGCGCTGTGGTATATGTTGGCGCTTTATAAATAATAATAATAATATTAAAGAGACTTGTTATGTTATTTACCATTTGTATGGTTTATTTACCCCATTGTACAGCGCTGTGGTATATGTTGGCGCTTTATAAATAATAATAATATTAAAGAGACTTGTTATGTTATTTACCATTTGTATGGTTTATTTACTCCATTGTACAGCGCTGTGGTATATGTTGGCGCTATATAAATAAGAATAATAATATTAAAGAGACATGTTATGTTATTTCCTATTTTTATGGTTTTTTTACTCCATTGTACAGCGCTGTGGTATATGATGGCGTTTTATAAATAATAATAATATTAAAGAGACTTGTTATGTTATTTACCATTTGTATGGTTTATTTTCTCCATTGTACAGCGCTGTGGTATATGTTGGCGCTTTATAAATAAGAATAATAATATTAAAGAGACTTGTTTTGTTATGTACCATTTGTATGGTTTATTTACTCCATTGTACAGCGCTGTGGTATATATTGGCGCTTTATAAATAATAATAATATTAAAGAGACTTGTTATGTTATTTCCCATTTGTATGGTTTATTTACTCCATTGTACAGCGCTGTGGTATATGTTGGCGCTTTATAAATAATAATAATAATATTAAAGAGACTTGTTATGTTATTTCACATTTGTATGGTTTATTTACTCCATTGTACAGCGCTGTGGTATATATTGGCGCTTTATAAATAATAATAATATTAAAGAGACTTGTTATGTTATTTCCCATTTGTATGGTTTATTTACAACATTGTACAGCGCTGTGGAATATGTTGGCGCTTTATAAATAATAATAATATTAAAGAGACTTGTTATGTTATGTACCATTTGTATGGTTTATTTTCTCCATTGTACAGCGCTGTGGAATATGTTGGCACTTTATAAATAATAATAATGTTAAAGAGACTTGGTATGTTATTTACCATTTGTATGGTTTATTTACTCCATTGTACAGCGCTGTGGTATATGTTGGTGCTTTATAAATAATAATAATAATATTAAAGAGACTTGTTATGTTATTTCCCATTTGTATGGTTTATTTACTCCATTGTACAGCGCTGTGGAATATGTTGGCGCTTTATAAATAATAATAATATTAAAGAGACTTGTTATGTTATTTACCATTTGTATGGTTTATTTACCCCATTGTACAGCGCTGTGGAATATGTTGGCGCTTTATAAATAATAATAATATTAAAGAGACTTGTTATGTTATTTACAATTTGTATGGTTTATTTACTCCATTGTACAGCGCTGTGGAATATGTTGGCGCTTTATAAATAATAATAATAATATTAAAGAGACTTGTTATTTTATTTACCATTTGTATGGTTTATTTACTCCATTGTACAGCTCTGTGGTATATGTTGGCGCTTTATAAATAATAATAATAATATTAAAGAGACTTGTTATGTTATTTACCATTTGTATGGTTTATTTACCCCATTGTACAGCGCTGTGGAATATGTTGGCGCTTTATAAATAATAATAATATTAAAGAGACTTGTTATGTTATTTACCATTTGTATGGTTTATTTACTCCATTGTACAGCTCTGTGGAATATGTTGGCGCTTTATAAATAATAATTAATATTAAAGAGACTTGTTATGTTATTTACCATTTGTATGGTTTATTTACCCCATTGTACAGTGCTGTGGAATATGTTGGTGCTATAAAAATAATAATAATATTAAAGAAACTTGTTATGTTATTTCCCATTTGTATGGTTTATTTACTCCATTGTACAGTGCTGTGTAATATGTTGGCGCTGTATAAATAATAATAATAATATTAAAGAGACTTGTTATGTTATTTCCCATTTGTATGGTTTATTTACTCCATTGTACAGCGCTGTGGTATATGTTGACGCTTTATAAATAATAATAATAATATTAAAGAGACTTGTTATGTTATTTACCATTTGTATGGTTTATTTACCCCATTGTACAGCGCTGTGGAATATGTTGGCGCTTTATAAATAATAATAATATTAAAGAGACTTGTTATGTTATTTACCATTTGTATGGTTTATTTACTCCATTGTACAGCGCTGTGGTATATGTTGGCGCTATATAAATAAGAATAATAATATTAAAGAGACATGTTATGTTATTTCCTATTTTTATGGTTTTTTTACTCCATTGTACAGCGCTGTGGTATATATTGGCGCTTTATAAATAATAATAATATTAAAGAGACTTGTTATGTTATTTCACATTTGTATGGTTTATTTACAACATTGTACAGCGCTGTGGAATATGTTGGCGCTTTATAAATAATAATAATATTAAAGAGACTTGTTATGTTATGTACCATTTGTATGGTTTATTTTCTCCATTGTACAGCGCTGTGGAATATGTTGGCACTTTATAAATAATAATAATGTTAAAGAGACTTGGTATGTTATTTACCATTTGTATGGTTTATTTACTCCATTGTACAGCGCTGTGGTATATGTTGGTGCTTTATAAATAATAATAATAATATTAAAGAGACTTGTTATGTTATTTCCCATTTGTATGGTTTATTTACCCCATTGTACAGCGCTGTGGAATATGTTGGCGCTTTATAAATAATAATAATATTAAAGAGACTTGTTATGTTATTTACCATTTGTATGGTTTATTTACTCCATTGTACAGCGCTGTGGAATATGTTGGCGCTTTATAAATAATAATAATATTAAAGAGACTTGTTATGTTATTTACCATTTGTATGGTTTATTTACTCCATTGTACAGCGCTGTGGAATATGTTGGCGCTTCATAAATAATAATAATATTAAAGAGACTTGTTATGTTATTTACCATTTGTATGGTTTATTTACTCCATTGTACAGCGCTGTGGAATATGTTGGCGCTTTATAAATAATAATAATATTAAAGAGACTTGTTATGTTATTTACCATTTGTATGGTTTATTTACTCCATTGTACAGCTCTGTGGAATATGTTGGCGCTTTATAAATAATAATTAATATTAAAGAGACTTGTTATATTATTTACCATTTGTATGCTTTATTTACTCCATTGTACAGCGCTGTGGTATATGTTGGCGTTTTATAAATAATAATAATAATATTAAAGAGACTTGTTATGTTATTTACCATTTGTATGGTTTATTTACCCCATTGTACAGCGCTGTGGAATATGTTGGCGCTTTATAAATAATAATAATATTAAAGAGACTTGTTATGTTATTTACAATTTGTATGGTTTATTTACTCCATTGTACAGCGCTGTGGAATATATTGGCGCTTTATAAATAATAATAATAATATTAAAGAGACTTGTTATTTTATTTACCATTTGTATGGTTTATTTACTCCATTGTACAGCGCTGTGGTATATGTTGGCGCTTTATAAATAATAATAATAATATTAAAGAGACTTGTTATGTTATTTACCATTTGTATGGTTTATTTACCCCATTGTACAGCGCTGTGGAATATGTTGGCGCTTTATAAATAATAATAATATTAAAGAGACTTGTTATGTTATTTACAATTTGTATGGTTTATTTACTCCATTGTACTGCGCTGTGGAATATGTTGGCGCTTTATAAATAATAATAATAATATTAAAGAGACTTGTTATTTTATTTACCATTTGTATGGTTTATTTACTCCATTGTACAGCGCTGTGGAATATGATTGCACTTTATAAATAATAATAATATTACAGATACTTGTTATGTTATGTACCATTTGTATGGTTTATTTACTCCATTGTACAGCGCTGTGGAATATGTTGGCGCTTTATAAATAATAATAATAATAATAATAAAGAGACTTGTTATGTTATTTCCCATTTGTATGGTTTATTTACTCCATTGTACAGCGCTGTGGAATATGTTGGCACTTTAATAATGATAATATTAAAGAGACTTGTTATGTAATATACCATTTGTATGGTTTATTTACTCCATTGTACAGCGCTGTGGTATATGTTGGCGCTTTATAAATAATAATAATAATATTAAAGAGACTTGTTATGTTATTTACCATTTGTATGGTTTATTTACTCTATTGTACAGCGCTGTGGAATATGTTGGTGCTTTATAAATAATAATAATAATATTAAAGAGACTTGTTATGTTTATTTAACATTTGTATGGTTTATTTACTCCATTGTACAGCGCTGTAGTATATGTTTGTTGTTTTATAAATAATAATAATATTAAAGAGACTTGTTATGTTATTTACCATTTGTATGGTTTATTTTCTCCATTGTACAGCGCTTTGGTATATGTTGGCGCTTTATAAATAAGAATAATAATATTAAAGAGACTTGTTATGTTATTTCCCTTTTGTATGGTTTATTTACTCCATTGTACAGCGCTGTGGAATATGTTGGTGCTTCATAAATAATAATAATATTAAAGGGACTTGTTATGTTTAATTAACATTTGTATGGTTTATTTACTCCATTGTACAGCGCTGTGGAATATGTTGGCGCTTCATAAATAATAATAATATTAAAGAGACTTGTTATGTTATTTACCATTTGTATGGTTTATTTACTCCATTGTACAGCGCTGTGGTATATGTTGGTGCTTTATAAATAATAATAATAATATTAAGAGACTTGTTATGTTATTTCCCATTTGTATGGTTTATTTACTCCATTGTACAGCGCTGTGGAATATGATGGCACTTTATAAATAATAATAATATTATTAAAGAGACTTGTTATGTTATTTACCATTTGTATGGTTTATTTACCCCATTGTACAGCGCTGTGGAATATGTTGGCGCTTTATAAATAATAATAATAATATTAAAGAGACTTGGTATTTTATTTCCCATTTGTATGGTTTATTTACAACATTGTACAGCGCTGTGGAATATGTTGGAGCTTTATAAATAATAATAATATTAAAGAGACTTATGTTATTTCCTGTTTGTATGGTTTATTTACTCCATTGTACAGCGCTGTGGTATATGTTGGCGCTTTATAAATAATAATAATAATATTAAAGAGACTTGTTATGTTATGTACCATTTGTATGGTTTATTTACTTCATTGTACAGCGATGTGGTATATGTTGGCGCTTTATAAATAATAATAATAATATTAAAGAGACTTGTTATGTTATTTACAATTTGTATGGTTTATTTACTCCATTGTACAGCGCTGTGGAATATGTTGGCGCTTTATAAATAATAATAATAATATTAAAGAGACTTGTTATTTTATTTACCATTTGTATGGTTTATTTACTCCATTGTACAGCGCTGTGGTATATGTTGGCGCTTTATAAATAATAATAATATTAAAGAGACTTGTTATGTTATTTACAATTTGTATGGTTTATTTACTCCATTGTACAGCGCTGTGGAATATGTTGGCGCTTTATAAATAATAATAATATTAAAGAGACTTGTTATTTTATTTACCATTTGTATGGTTTATTTACTCCATTGTACAGCGCTGTGGAATATGATTGCACTTTATAAATAATAATAATATTACAGATACTTGTTATGTTATGTACCATTTGTATGGTTTATTTACTCCATTGTACAGCGCTGTGGAATATGTTGGCGCTTTATAAATAATAATAATAATAATAATAAAGAGACTTGTTATGTTATTTCCCATTTGTATGGTTTATTTACTCCATTGTACAGCGCTGTGGAATATGTTGGCACTTTAATAATGATAATAATATTAAAGAGACTTGTTATGTAATATACCATTTGTATGGTTTATTTACTCCATTGTACAGCGCTGTAGTATATGTTTGTTGTTTTATAAATAATAATAATATTAAAGAGACTTGTTATGTTATTTACCATTTGTATGGTTTATTTTCTCCATTGTACAGCGCTTTGGTATATGTTGGCGCTTTATAAATAAGAATAATAATATTAAAGAGACTTGTTATGTTATTTCCCTTTTGTATGGTTTATTTACTCCATTGTACAGCGCTGTGGAATATGTTGGTGCTTCATAAATAATAATAATATTAAAGGGACTTGTTATGTTTATTTAACATTTGTATGGTTTATTTACTCCATTGTACAGCGCTGTGGAATATGTTGGCGCTTCATAAATAATAATAATATTAAAGAGACTTGTTATGTTATTTACCATTTGTATGGTTTATTTACTCCATTGTACAGCGCTGTGGTATATGTTGGTGCTTTATAAATAATAATAATAATATTAAGAGACTTGTTATGTTATTTCCCATTTGTATGGTTTATTTACTCCATTGTACAGCGCTGTGGAATATGATGGCACTTTATAAATAATAATAATATTATTAAAGAGACTTGTTATGTTATTTACCATTTGTATGGTTTATTTACCCCATTGTACAGCGCTGTGGAATATGTTGGCGCTTTATAAATAATAATAATAATATTAAAGAGACTTGTTATTTTATTTCCCATTTGTATGGTTTATTTACAACATTGTACAGCGCTGTGGAATATGTTGGAGCTTTATAAATAATAATAATATTAAAGAGACTTATGTTATTTCCTGTTTGTATGGTTTATTTACTCCATTGTACAGCGCTGTGGTATATGTTGGCGCTTTATAAATAATAATAATAATATTAAAGAGACTTGTTATGTTATGTACCATTTGTATGGTTTATTTAATCCATTGTACAGCGCTGTGGTATATGTTGGCGCTTTATAAATAATAATAATGATAATATTATAGAGACTTGTTATGTTATTTCCCATTTGTATAGTTTATTTACAACATTGTACAGCGCTGTGGAATATGTTGGCGCTTTATAAATAATAATAATATTAAAGAGACTTGTTATGTTATTTCCCGTTTGTATGGTTTATTTACTCCATTGTACAGCGCTGTGGTATATGTTGGCGCTTTATAAATAATAATAATATTAAAGAGACTTGTTATGTTATGTACCATTTGTATGGTTTATTTACTCCATTGTACAGCGCTGTGGTATATGTTGGCGCTTTATAAATAATAATAATAATATTAAAGAGACTTGATATGTTATTTCCCATTTGTATGGTTTATTTACAACATTGTACAGCGCTGTGGAATATGTTGGCGCTTTATAAATAATAATAATATTAAAGAGACTTGTTATGTAATTTACCATTTGTATGGTTTATTTACTCCTCTTGTACAGCGCTGTTGAATATGTTGGCTCTTCATTAATAATAATAATATTAAAGAGACTTGTTATGTTATATACCATTTGTATGGTTTATTTACTCCATTGTACAGCGCTGTGGTATATGTTGGCGCTTTATAAATAAGAATAATAATATTAAAGAGACTTGTTATGTTATTTCCCATTTGTATGGTTTATTTACTCATTTGTACAGCGCTGTGGAATATGTTGGCGCTTTATAAATAATAATAATATTAAAAAGACTAGTTATGTTATTTACCATTTGTATCGTTTATTTTCTCCATTGTACAGCGCTGTGGAATATGTTGGCGCTTTTTAAATAATAATAATAATATTAAAGAGACTTGTTATGTTATTTCTCATTTGTATGGTTTATTTACTCCATTGTACAGCGCTGTGGAATATGTTGGCGCTTTATAAATAATAATAATATTAAAAAGACTAGTTATGTTATTTACCATTTGTATCGTTTATTTTCTCCATTGTACAGCGCTGTGGAATATGTTGGCGCTTTATAAATAATAATAATAATATTAAAGAGACTTGTTATGTTATTTCCCATTTGTATGGTTTATTTACTCCATTGTAAAGCGCTGTGGAATATGTTGGTGCTTTATAAATAATAATAATATTAAAGAGACTTGTTATGTTATTACCCATTTGTATGGTTTATTTACTCCATTGTACAGCGCTGTGGAATATGTTGGCGCTTTATAAATAATAATAATATTAAAGAGACTTGTTATGTTATTTCCCATTTGTATGGTTTATTTACTCCATTGTACAGCGCTGTGGAATATGTTGGTGCTTCATAAATAATAATAATATTAAAGGGACTTGTTATGTTTATTTAACATTTGTATGGTTTATTTACTCCATTGTACAGCGCTGTGGAATATGTTGGCGCTTCATAAATAATAATAATATTAAAGAGACTTGTTATGTTATTTACCATTTGTATGGTTTATTTACTCCATTGTACAGCGCTGTGGTATATGTTGGTGCTTTATAAATAATAATAATAATATTAAGAGACTTGTTATGTTATTTCCCATTTGTATGGTTTATTTACTCCATTGTACAGCGCTGTGGAATATGATGGCACTTTATAAATAATAATAATATTATTAAAGAGACTTGTTATGTTATTTACCATTTGTATGGTTTATTTACCCCATTGTACAGCGCTGTGGAATATGTTGGCGCTTTATAAATAATAATAATAATATTAAAGAGACTTGTTATTTTATTTCCCATTTGTATGGTTTATTTACAACATTGTACAGCGCTGTGGAATATGTTGGAGCTTTATAAATAATAATAATATTAAAGAGACTTATGTTATTTCCTGTTTGTATGGTTTATTTACTCCATTGTACAGCGCTGTGGTATATGTTGGCGCTTTATAAATAATAATAATAATATTAAAGAGACTTGTTATGTTATGTACCATTTGTATGGTTTATTTAATCCATTGTACAGCGCTGTGGTATATGTTGGCGCTTTATAAATAATAATAATGATAATATTATAGAGACTTGTTATGTTATTTCCCATTTGTATAGTTTATTTACAACATTGTACAGCGCTGTGGAATATGTTGGCGCTTTATAAATAATAATAATATTAAAGAGACTTGTTATGTTATTTCCCATTTGTATGGTTTATTTACTCCATTGTACAGCGCTGTGGTATATGTTGGCGCTTTATAAATAATAATAATATTAAAGAGACTTGTTATGTTATGTACCATTTGTATGGTTTATTTACTCCATTGTACAGCGCTGTGGTATATGTTGGCGCTTTATAAATAATAATAATAATATTAAAGAGACTTGATATGTTATTTCCCATTTGTATGGTTTATTTACAACATTGTACAGCGCTGTGGAATATGTTGGCGCTTTATAAATAATAATAATATTAAAGAGACTTGTTATGTAATTTACCATTTGTATGGTTTATTTACTCCTCTTGTACAGCGCTGTTGAATATGTTGGCTCTTCATTAATAATAATAATATTAAAGAGACTTGTTATGTTATATACCATTTGTATGGTTTATTTACTCCATTGTACAGCGCTGTGGTATATGTTGGCGCTTTATAAATAAGAATAATAATATTAAAGAGACTTGTTATGTTATTTCCCATTTGTATGGTTTATTTACTCATTTGTACAGCGCTGTGGAATATGTTGGCGCTTTATAAATAATAATAATATTAAAAAGACTAGTTATGTTATTTACCATTTGTATCGTTTATTTTCTCCATTGTACAGCGCTGTGGAATATGTTGGCGCTTTTTAAATAATAATAATAATATTAAAGAGACTTGTTATGTTATTTCTCATTTGTATGGTTTATTTACTCCATTGTACAGCGCTGTGGAATATGTTGGCGCTTTATAAATAATAATAATATTAAAAAGACTAGTTATGTTATTTACCATTTGTATCGTTTATTTTCTCCATTGTACAGCGCTGTGGAATATGTTGGCGCTTTATAAATAATAATAATAATATTAAAGAGACTTGTTATGTTATTTCCCATTTGTATGGTTTATTTACTCCATTGTAAAGCGCTGTGGAATATGTTGGTGCTTTATAAATAATAATAATATTAAAGAGACTTGTTATGTTATTACCCATTTGTATGGTTTATTTACTCCATTGTACAGCGCTGTGGAATATGTTGGCGCTTTATAAATAATAATAATATTAAAGAGACTTGTTATGTTATTTCCCATTTGTATGGTTTATTTACTCCATTGTACAGCGCTGTGGAATATGTTGGCGCTTTATAAATAATAATAATATTAAAGAGACTTGTTATGTTATTTCCCGTTTGTATGGTTTATTTACTCCATTGTACAGCGCTGTGGTATATGTTGGCGCTTTATAAATAATAATAATATTAAAGAGACTTGTTATGTTATGTACCATTTGTATGGTTTATTTACTCCATTGTACAGCGCTGTGGTATATGTTGGCGCTTTATAAATAATAATAATAATATTAAAGAGACTTGATATGTTATTTCCCATTTGTATGGTTTATTTACAACATTGTACAGCGCTGTGGAATATGTTGGCGCTTTATAAATAATAATAATATTAAAGAGACTTGTTATGTAATTTACCATTTGTATGGTTTATTTACTCCTCTTGTACAGCGCTGTTGAATATGTTGGCTCTTCATTAATAATAATAATATTAAAGAGACTTGTTATGTTATATACCATTTGTATGGTTTATTTACTCCATTGTACAGCGCTGTGGTATATGTTGGCGCTTTATAAATAAGAATAATAATATTAAAGAGACTTGTTATGTTATTTCCCATTTGTATGGTTTATTTACTCATTTGTACAGCGCTGTGGAATATGTTGGCGCTTTATAAATAATAATAATATTAAAAAGACTAGTTATGTTATTTACCATTTGTATCGTTTATTTTCTCCATTGTACAGCGCTGTGGAATATGTTGGCGCTTTTTAAATAATAATAATAATATTAAAGAGACTTGTTATGTTATTTCTCATTTGTATGGTTTATTTACTCCATTGTACAGCGCTGTGGAATATGTTGGCGCTTTATAAATAATAATAATATTAAAAAGACTAGTTATGTTATTTACCATTTGTATCGTTTATTTTCTCCATTGTACAGCGCTGTGGAATATGTTGGCGCTTTATAAATAATAATAATATTAAAGAGACTTGTTATGTTATTTCCCATTTGTATGGTTTATTTACTCCATTGTACAGCGCTGTGGAATATGTTGGCGCTTTATAAATAATAATAATATTAAAGAGACTTGTTATGTTATTTCCCATTTGTATGGTTTATTTACAACATTGTAAAGCGCTGTGGAATATGTTGGTGCTTTATAAATAATAATAATATTAAAGAGACTTGTTATGTTATTACCCATTTGTATGGTTTATTTACTCCATTGTACAGCGCTGTGGAATATGTTGGCGCTTTATAAATAATAATAATATTAAAGAGACTTGTTATGTTATTTCCCATTTGTATGGTTTATTTACTCCATTGTACAGCGCTGTGGAATATGTTGGCGCTTTATAAATAATAATAATATTAAAGAGACTTGTTATGTTATTTACCATTTGTATGGTTTATTTACCCCATTGTACAGCGCTGTGGAATATGTTAGTGCTATAAAAATAATAATAATATTAAAGAGACTTGTTATGTTATTTCCCATTTGTATGGTTTATTTACTCCATTGTACAGCGCTGTGGAATATGTTGGCACTTTATAAATAATAATAATAATATTAAAGAGACTTGTGATGTTATTTCCCATTTGTATGGTTTATTTACTCCATTGTACAGCGCTGTGGTTTATGTTGGCGCTTTATAAATAATAATATTAAAGAGACTTGTTATGTTATTTACCATTTGTATGGTTTATTTACCCCATTGTACAGCGCTGTGGAATATGTTGGCGCTTTATAAATAATAATAATATTAAAGAGACTTGTTATGTTATGTACCATTTGTATGGTTTATTTACTCCATTGTACAGCGCTGTGGAATATGTTGGCGCTTTATAAATAATAATAATATTAAAGAGACTTGTTATGTTATGTACCATTTGTATGGTTTATTTACCCCATTGTACATCGCTGTGGTATATGTTGGCGCTTTATAAATAATAACAATATTAAAGAGACTTGTTATGTTATTTACCATTTGTATGGTTTATTTACTCCATTGTACAGAGCTGTGGAATATGTTGGTGCTTTATAAATAATAATAATAATATTAAAGAGACTTGTTATGTTATTTCCCATTTGTATGGTTTATTTACTCCATTGTACAGCGCTGTGGTATATGTTGGTGTTTTATAAATAATAATAATATTAAAGAGAAATGTTATGTTATTTACCATTTGTATGGTTTATTTTCTCCATTGTACATCACTGTGGTATATGTTGGCGCTTTATAAATAAGAATAAGAATATTAAAGAGACTTGTTATGTTATGTACCATTTGTATGGTTTATTTACTCCATTGTACAGCGCTGTGGTATATGTTGTCGCTTTATAAATAATAATAATAATATTAAAGAGACTTGGTATGTTATTTACCATTTGTATGGTTTATTTACTCCATTGTACAGCGCTGTGGAATATGTTGGTGCTTCATAAATAATAATAATATTAAAGGGACTTGTTATGTTATTTCCCATTTGTATGGTTTATTTACCCCATTGTACAGCGCTGTGGTATATGTTGGCGCTTTATAAATAAGAATAATAATATTAAAGAGACTTGTTATGTTATTTCGCATTTGTATGGTTTATTTACTCTATTGTACAGCGCTGTGGAATATGTTGGCGCTTTATAAATAATAATAATAATATTAAAGAGACTTGTTATGTTATGTACCATTTGTATGGTTTATTTTCTCCATTGTACATCACTGTGGTATATGTTGGCGCTTTATAAATAAGAATAATAATATTAAAGAGACTTGTTATGTTATGTACCATTTGTATGGTTTATTTACTCCATTGTACAGCGCTGTGGTATATGTTGTCGCTTTATAAATAATAATAATAATATTAAAGAGACTTGTTATGTTATTTCCCATTTGTATGGTTTATTTACAACATTGTACAGCGCTGTGGAATATGTTGGCGCTTTATAAATAATAATAATATTAAAGAGACTTGTTAAGTTATTTCCCATTTGTATGGTTTATTTACTCCATTGTACAGCGCTGTGGAATATGTTGGCACTTTATAAATAATAATAATGTTAAAGAGACTTGGTATGTTATTTACCATTTGTATGGTTTATTTACTCCATTGTACAGCGCTGTGGAATATGTTGGTGCTTCATAAATAATAATAATATTAAAGGGACTTGTTATGTTATTTCCCATTTGTATGGTTTATTTACCCCATTGTACAGCGCTGTGGTATATGTTGGCGCTTTATAAATAAGAATAATAATATTAAAGAGACTTGTTATGTTATTTCGCATTTGTATGGTTTATTTACTCTATTGTACAGCGCTGTGGAATATGTTGGCGCTTTATAAATAATAATAATAATATTAAAGAGACTTGTTATGTTATGTACCATTTGTATGGTTTATTTTCTCCATTGTACATCACTGTGGTATATGTTGTCGCTTTATAAATAATAATAATAATATTAAAGAGACTTGTTATGTTATTTCCCATTTGTGTGGTTTATTTACAACATTGTACAGCGCTGTGGAGTATGTTGGCGCTTTATAAATAATAATAATATTAAAGAGACTTGTTATGTTATTTCCCATTTGTGTGGTTTATTTACCCCATTGTACAGCGCTGTGGTATATGTTGGCGCTTTATAAATAATAATAATAATATTAAAGAGACTTGTTATGTCATTTACCATTTGTATGGTTTATTTACCCCATTGTACAGCGCTGTGGAATATGTTGGCGCTTTATAAATAATAATAATATTAAAGAGACTTGTTTTGTTATTTCCAATTTGTATGGTTTATTTACTCCATTGTACAGCGCTGTGGAATATGTTGGCGCTTTATAAATAATAATAATAATATTAACCCCTTGGCGACACAGGACGGACTAGGTCCGTCCTGTGTGCCGAGGCGTTAGTGACACAGGACGGACCTAGTCCGTCCTGTGTCAAAACGAGCACTGAAAGCGGAGTTTTTCCGCTTTCAGTGCTCTGATGGTATTGTAACGATGCTTCCGTGTGGAAGCATTGTACAATGCTAAAAAAAATGCCCGTCGGTGTAACGGATCGCCTGGCACCCCGACTGGGTACCTCCGTTGAAGGATGCTCCTAGCGCTTCCTGAGGACTCCAAGCACTCTGGCAGACACCACAATCACTGAACCGGAGAAACAAATAAATCCTCCCAAGCATATGAATGATGTAGACAGTTGAATAGGAACCATACGAATAGGTTTACTCTCCTAGCAGTCAAACTGGAACAGCATACAATAAATCCTTCCCCCAATAATGAGACGACACTTCACTTTGAGGGTTAAAACAGGAACTCTCTGTACTGTCACATACAGTCTCTTTTATTCCCAATCCACAAACATAGTACAGCCCACAGGGCATTACAAAACAACCAATCAATCCATACAATACACACAGACACTCCCACACAGAATCCTCCTCTCTGCATGTGATATGATTACTGAACACAATGGGTAATCTCATTATCACCGGCAGAGGAATACAGTTTTTACACAATATTTATAACTTCTAAAATATACATGTCACAAACATAAAGCATACATTTTCATAATCAATCCATTCAGGGCAACAACATATTAAAAAATGGCACGAATCAGACCAGGGGTTCAAAAGTTAAGGGAAAGTCCTTTGTGACTAAATGAAGCATGGCTTTCTGGCCCAAACCAGTTTCAGAGTCTTCTATCCTGGAGAATAATTCAATTATCTCCCAGGACAGACCCAAGACTCCATTAAGCACATGGTTGCAAAAAGACACAAAACACTTTAAAATACATAAAGTAACCTTTTCACATAGCACACAGATATTTCACATATCCCCAGATAGCTGGGATCTGAGCGCACAAAACTACTGAAGAGCGCTCAGATCCTATTCACACAGTTCAATTGCTATGGAGCCGAAGTCTTTAACTACACAAATGGGCTCCATGGCATAGCTATCTGGGTTAACACATTCTCATAAAGTCTGGTCCATAGTCCAAAGGCAAGAGGCGGGCAAGCAGCCCCCTCCAAGGACACGTGGGGAGGCCGGTTTCGCCACAGTCGGCATTACGATCGCTCCGGAGAGCGATCGAAATGCCGGTTTTAAAGGCACAGTGCCTTTAAAACGCGGGCATTTAAAAAATGAGCATAGGAAGCAAATTTTTCGCTTCCTATGCTCAGAAAGTGTTCCTGATTGTCTCGCAAGTCGAGGTAATCAGTAACACAAAAAAAAAATGCACGATCTTGGTCACTGAGTGACCAAGATGGCGCTGCCCTTCTAAGGGCAAGAGCACAGGAGGCAGGAAGTACCTGCTTCCTGTGCTCTCTGGCTGTCACACGATTGCCTCTTCACAGAGGCAATCAGTGACTGCCAGGCACACTGACAGGCAGTGGGGATGCTCTCCTGAACATCCCCACTGACTGGTCAGATCAATATTAACTCTATATTGATCTGACCAGTTATGATCTGTCTCCCTCTCCTCACATTTTTTTTAGTGAGGGAGAGAGACAGATCAAAGTTCTAAAAGTAAGTAAAAGTTAAAAAAAAAACAATAAATACACAACACACAAATAATAAAACAATAAAAAAAAATGTATTAAAGCAATTCCCTGCGTTTAACCCCTTCCCTGCCACTGATCTTGCATAAGCAGTGATCGTGCACATCAGCGCATTTATTTTTGCTGTTTGTGCATTTTTTAGGGGTTAATTTTTTTGTACTGTAATTTATTACAGTACTAAAAAGGCTCTTCTAAGAGTTATTAACCCCTTATTTGCCGTCGATCACTGCTTACGCAATGATATTGACGCCAAAGCAATTATTATCTGTCTGCATATTTTTTTTTTTATTTTTTTTTTACACATACCCGCTAGGGGATTACATGTAAAGTAAAAATATTTGAGATTTTTTTTTTTAAGCTGCCTGAGCGCATAGCGATCAGTAACAGCGAATTAGTGGCAAAGGCGGTTTGGGGATTTCTCAATTAAGCTCACCATTCGCCCTGGACAGATCAAAATTAATCGGATCAATATTCACAAATATTGATCTGCCTCCCTCTCCTCACTTACATTTTTGTGACGGAAAGAGACAGATCAGTATTAGTGATATAAAATAACATTTTATAAAATTGGCAGGTTTTATGAAAGTCTTTCACTGTGTATTAACCCCTTCCCTGCCATTCATCACTGTGTAAGCAGTAATCCTGCACAGCAACAGTATGTTTTGCTGTCTGCACTCTTTTATGGATTAATTTCTTTGTACTGTAATGTATTACAGTACTAGATAGGCTCTTCTAAGAGCTATTAACCCCTTCTTTGCTCGAGATCACTGCTTACGCACTGATTCTGAGGCCGCGGACTCAGAGTTCGATTTTGACCCTATTCAGCTTTCTGATACATCATCTAGCGATGTATCGGTGGCTGCTGAGCCTTTGCCACAAGTAGTGATGGGGGTCTACCGATAAAAAAATATATGGTTTGGTGGGGGTAAATTACATTGGCTGGCTTCAAAGATATATCCCATAAAGGACACGGACGCAGGTTGACTACATGTCAAAATTCCAAGTTGGAATTTTGAGATGCGCATCTCACAAATGTTGCCTTCTAGCCAAAAACAAACCAACAAACCTATGCATGGGTGCTATCCCTGTACTCGGGAGATGTTGCTGAACACATATTGGGTTGTTGTTTGGCAGTGACATATACTAGAATCTGTGAATTCATGCCTGAAGTACAATGCATGTGGAAAAAAACCTCCCAAAAAAGTACTACCACAAACTTTTACAAAGGCTGGTGGTAGAATTAGTACCTATACAGTATTAAAATACCACCATTTGAAATACCTTAGGATGTCTATTTTCCAAAAATATATGGTTTGATGGGGTAAAATTCATTGGACGGCTTCAAAAATGTTCCAAATGGAAAATGGGCGCAGGCTGACTACATGTCAAAATTCCAGGTTGGAATTGCGCACACCCCCTAAATGTGGAATTTTAGACCCAATACAAACCAACAAACCTATGCATGGGGGGTATCCCTGTACTCAGGAGATGTTGCTGAACACATATTGAGGTGTTGGTTGGCAGTGGCAAATACCAGAATCTGAAAATTCCTGCCTGAACTACAATGTGTGTGGGGAAAAAATGACATTCCATCCCTTTGACATAGGTTGGTGGTAGAATTAGCACTTGGAAATTGTTAAAATACCACA
Source organism: Pelodytes ibericus (assembly GCA_036172795.1). NCBI lineage: Eukaryota > Metazoa > Chordata > Amphibia > Anura > Pelodytidae > Pelodytes > Pelodytes ibericus. The sequence continues at coordinate 66,009 of JAYKOZ010000031.1, forward strand.
ATTTTAAATACCCTAGGATGTCTAGTTTTCCAAAATATATGGTTTTATGGGGTAAAATACTTTGACAGGCTTCAAAAGTGTCCCAAATGGAACATGGGCGCAGGCTGACTACATATCAAAATTCCAAGTTGGAAATGCACCCCCCCCTAAACGTGGCCTTTTAGCCCCCAAATAATCTAACTAACCTACACATGGGTGGTATCCCTGTACTCAGGAGATGTTGCTGAACACATATTAAGATGTTGTTTGGCACTGACACATAATAGGATCTGTGAATTCATGCCCGATGTACAATGAATGTGAAAAACAAATTACTATCCATAACATTGACATAGGCTGGTGGTAGAATTAGTGCATGAAAAGTGTTAAAATACTACCATTTGAAATACCCTAGGGTGTCTAGTTTTCAAAAATATATAGTTTTGTGGGGTAGAATACACTTTTTGGCTTCAAAAATGTCCCAAATGGGACATGGGCGCAGGTTTTCTGCACGTCAGAATTCCAAGTTGGAAAACCAAAAAGCGCACCTCTCAAATGTGGCCTTTTAACCCCCAAATAACCTAACCAACCTATACATGGGTGGTATCCCTGTACTCAGGAGATGTTGCTAAACACATATTGAGGTGTTGTTTGGCACTGACATATAACAGGATCTGTGAATTCATGCCCAAAGTACTATGTATGTGAAAAAAAATTACTATCCATAACATAGACATAGGCTGGTAGTATAATTAGTGCATGGAAAGTGTTAAAATACTACCATTTGAAATACACTAGGGTGTCTAGTTTAAAAAAATATATGGTTTTGTGGGGTAGAATACACTTTCTGGCTTCAAAAATGTCCCAAATGGGACATGGGCACAAGTTTTCTGCATGTCAGAATTCCAAGTTGGAAAACCAAAATGCGCACCCCCTAAATGTGGCCTTTTAGCCCCAAAACAAACCAACAAACCTATGCATGGGTGGTATCCCTGTACTCAGGAGATGTTGCTGAACACATATTGAGGTGTTATTTGGAAATACCCCTTCACATTTTAAGGTAATGTTTACCTAAATTGCAATATATGTGAAAAATTAAAAAAAAAGATTTTTTGCTGCAAACTTTGGCATAGATTGGTGGTAAAATGGCTACATGAAATGTGTCAAAATACCCCAAGTTAAATGCCCTGAGTTGTCTAGTTTTCAAAAATATGTACATGTTGGTTTTCATTCATGGATTTAGTACAGAAATCAGTGTTACAATGTCACTATCGCTAATTTTGAAAGAAGGGATTTTAAAATAGCTTTGCACCACTTATAGTTCTGGCCCTGTAACATGAATAAAAAAGCACAAAAACATAAAAACATGGGCTATTTCTGAACTCAGGACATATATTAGAAACTTTTTAGCAGTGTTTTTTTGTTGTCTCTTGTACATGAGTATACGATTTTTCAAATAAAAGTCATAAAAAAATAATTTTTTCAATTTTCTTGCCATCTTTTATTATTTTTTTTACAACAAATTATATGCTATTATCAAAATAATGGTATCAAAAGAAAGCCCTTCTTATGACGATAAAAACGATATATAGTTTGTGCGGGTACACTAAATGAGACAGAAATAAATTACAGCAAAACACAAACTGCTCAGAAATGTTAAAACAGCCCATGTCACCAAGCGTCGGACAAGCCAAAAAAGTCATGTCACTAAGGGGTTAAAGAGACTTGTTATGTTATGTACCATTTGTATGGTTTATTTACTCCATTGAACAGCGCTGTGGAATATGTTGGCGCTTTATAAATAATAATAATATTAAAGAGACATGTTATGTTATGTACCATTTGTATGGTTTATTTACCCCATTGTACAGCGCTGTGGTATATGTTGGCGCTTTATAAATAATAATAATATTAAAGAGACTTGTTATGTTATTTACCATTTGTATGGTTTATTTACTCCATTGTACAGAGCTGTGGAATATGTTGGCGTTTTATAAATAATAATAATATTAACCCCTTAACGACAGGTGACGTGCCAGGCACGTCACGGCAAATCGAGGACTTGCCGACAGGTGACGTGCCTGGCACGTCATGCACTAAATGGAGTAAAGAAAGCGACCAGCGGTCGCTTTCTTTACTCTAACGGTGTTGCTACAATGCCTCTAGGTAGAGGCATTGTGCAACACCCCCCAAATGTGCAGGGGCGCGCTACGATCACTCCACGGAGTGATCGTAGCAGCCATTTAAAAATGGCTGCGCCCGCTGCACACATGTGCTTAGAAAGCGAACGATCGTTCGCTTTCTAAGCATCTGCGGTGTTGTTAAAGTGCCTCGCCAGCGAGGCACTTAACAACACCTTCAGCTGCCCCAGAGCCGATGGTGGTCGCTCTCCTGAGCGACCCCATCGGCTCAGTAGAAGGGAACGCTGCCTATACAGGCAGCGCTTCCCTTCTAATGGCAAGAACATCGGAAGTGAAAGTATTTCACTTCCGATCCTCTAGGGGGAGCCAATCGATGCCGGCACAACAGATCTATGTGATCTGTGTGCAGGCATGTATGGTAAGTGCTCTGATGAGCACTTATCATACTGTCAAAGGCAATATTAGCAAAGTATTTCCAGTATTTAACCCCTTCACTGCAATTGATCGCTGTGTACGCAGTGATCTTACACAGCAGCACATTTTTTGCTGTCTGTGCATTTTTTAGGGGTTCATTTTTTTTTTACTGTAATTCATTACAGTATAAAAAAAAGCTCTTTTAAGAGAGATTAACCCCTTTCTTGCTGTAGATCACTGCCTAAGCAGCGATCTGACGCAAATGCAGCAATCTTGCTGCAGAAGCATTTTTAAATTTTTTTTTACTTTTTTATTACACCCGTCACGTGTTAATTATACCCGCTAGGGGACTACGTTTAACGTAAAAAAAATTTTTTTAGCTGTCTGACCGCATGTATAGCGATCAGTAACAGCTGATAAGTGACAAAGGCGGGTTGGCGTTTGCTTAGATGAGCATCACCATTCGTCTGGTTAGATCAATATTTGTAAATATTTGATCTGACCCGTGTAGATCTGCCTCCCTCTCACTTGAGTTTTAGTGAGGGAGGGAGACAGAGCTGTATAATGTAAGTTTTTAATTATAATATATTTAATAGAATTGAGACCCAAAGGCTTTTATAAAAGCCGTTTCCAGTATTTAACCCCTTCACTGCAATTGATCGCTGTGTACGCAGTGATCTTACACAGCAGCACATTTTTTGCTGTCTGTGCATTTTTTTAGGGGTTATTTTTTTTTACTTTGATTTATTACAGTATATCAAAGGCTCTTTTAAGAGCTATTAACCCCTTCCTTGCCGTATATCACTTCCTAAGCAGCACATATGGTCACTGCCTAAGCAGTGCATATGGTCACTGCCTAAGCAGCGCATATGGAGCAATCTAGTCGCAGAAGGATTTTTTTTTGCTATCAGCATTTTTTTTGTCAGACTCGCTAGGGGTTAGTTATACCCACTAGGGGATTACGTGTATTCCTTTTGAAGCTGTCTGAACGCGTGTATAGCGATCAGTAACAGCCGATCAGTGGCAAAGGTGGTTTGATGATTTCTCAGATGAGCATCACCATTCGTCTGGTTCGTAAATATTGTTCTGACCCATATGGATCTGCCTCCCTCTCCTCACTTGAGTTTTAGTGAGGGAAAGAGACAGATCTGTATAACATAAGTTTTTAATTGTAATAAATTAAATAAAATGTAAAAAAATTGTGAGTTCCAAGGGCTTTTATAAAAGCCATACCCTTTGTATAGTGTAGTGTATTAACCCCTTCCCTGCCACTGATCACTGCACAGCAGAACCTTTTTTCTTGTCTGTGCATTTTTAGGGGTTAATTTTTTTGTACAGTACTACAAAGGCTCTTATAAGAGCTATTAACCCCTTCCTTGCTCTACATGTTCAAATTCCAAGTTTGAAAATCAAAAAGCGCACCTCTCAAATGTAGCCTTTCAACACCCAACAAAGCTGACAAAGCTATGCATGGGTGGTATCCCTGTGCTCGGGAGATGTTGCTGAACATATATTGTGGTATTGTTTGTCAGTGACACATACCAAAATCTGTAAATTCATGTCTGAAGTACAAGGTTTGTGAAAAAAAAACACAAAAAAATTACTACCACAAACTTTGACAAAGGCTGGTGGTAGAATTAGTGCATGGAAAGTGTAAAAATACCACCATTTGAGATAGCCTAGGGTGTCTACTTTTAAAAAATATATGGGTTGATGTGGTAAAATACACTGGCTGGTTTCAAATATGTCCCAAATGGGACATGGGTGCAGGCTGTCTGCATGTCAAAATTTCAAATTGGAAAACCAAAAACTTTACCTCCCAAATTTGGCCTTTTACCCCCCAAACAATCCAACAAACCTATGCATGGGGGGTATCCCTGTACTCAAGAGATGTTGCTGAACACTTATTGGGGTGTTATTTGGCAGTGACACATACCAAAATCTGTAAATTCATGTCTGAAGTACAAGGTTTGTGAAAAAAAAACACAAAAAAATTACTAACACAAACTTTGACAAAGGCTGGTGGTAGAATTAGTGCATGGAAAGTGTTAAAATACCACCATTTGAGATAGCCTAGGGTGTCTACTTTTAAAAAATATATGGGTTGATGGGGTAAAATACACTGGCTGGTTTCAAATATGTCCCAAATGGGACATGGGTGCAGGCTGTCTGCATGTAAAAATGTCAAGTTGGAAAACAAAAAACTGCACCTCACAAATTTGGCATTTTAGCCCCCAAACAACCCAACAAACCTATGCATGGGTGGTATCCCTGTACTCAGGAGAAATAGTAGAATCTATTTAGCATGTTTTTTCGTTCGCTATTGTCGATGAGGAGAAGTTGTTTCAAATAAAAACAAAGAAATTTGTGTATTTTTTTTTTTTTTACCATATTTTTTTTTTTTTTTTTAATAATATGATAAGATATGATCAAAAATATGGCATCCATAGAAAGCCCTTTTTGTCCCGATAAAAACAATATATAATATGTGTGGGTACAGCAAATGACGAAGAAGAAAATTACTGCTAAACACAAACAGCACAGAAATGTTAAAATAGCCATTGTCCAGAAAGGACAAAAATGTTTCAAAGGCTCTGTCCTTAAGGGGTTAACATTTGTATGGTTTATTTACTCCATTGTACAGAGCTGTGGAATATGTTGGCGCTATATAAATAAGAATAATAATATTAAAGAGACATGATATGTTATTTCCTATTTTTATGGTTTATTTACTCCATTGTACAGCGCTGTGGTATATGTTGGCGTTTTATAAATAATAATAATATTAAAGAGAAATGTTATGTTATTTACCATTTGTATGGTTTATTTTCTCCATTGTACATCGCTGTGGTATATGTTGGCGCTTTATAAATAAGAATAATAATATTAAAGAGACTTGTTATGTTATGTACCATTTGTATGGTTTATTTACTCCATTGTACAGAGCTGTGGAATATGTTTTTGCTTTATAAATAATAATAATAATATTACAGAGATTTGTTATGTTATTTCCCATTTGTATAGTTTATTTACTCCATTGTACAGCGCTGTGGTATATGTTGGCGCTTTATAAATAATAATAATAATATTAAAGAGACTTGTTATGTTATTTCCTATTTTTATGGTTTTTTTACTCCATTGTACAGCGCTGTGGTATATGATGGCGTTTTATAAATAATAATAATATTAAAGAGACTTGTTATGTTATTTACCATTTGTATGGTTTATTTTCTCCATTGTACAGCGCTGTGGTATATGTTGGCGCTTTATAAATAAGAATAATAATATTAAAGAGACTTGTTTTGTTATGTACCATTTGTATGGTTTATTTACTCCATTGTACAGCGCTGTGGTATATATTGGAGCTTTATAAATAATAATAATAATATTAAAGAGACTTGTTATGTTATTTCCTATTTTTATGGTTTTTTTACTCCATTGTACAGCGCTGTGGTATATGATGGCGTTTTATAAATAATAATAATATTAAAGAGACTTGTTATGTTATTTACCATTTGTATGGTTTATTTTCTCCATTGTACAGCGCTGTGGTATATGTTGGCGCTTTATAAATAAGAATAATAATATTAAAGAGACTTGTTTTGTTATGTACCATTTGTATGGTTTATTTACTCCATTGTACAGCGCTGTGGTATATATTGGAGCTTTATAAATAATAATAATAATATTAAAGAGACTTGTTATGTTATTTACCATTTGTATGGTTTATTTACTCCATTGTACAGCGCTGTGGTATATATTGGAGCTTTATAAATAATAATAATAATATTAAAGAGACTTGTTATGTTATTTCCTATTTTTATGGTTTTTTTTACTCCATTGTACAGCGCTGTGGTATATGATGGCGTTTTATAAATAATAATAATATTAAAGAGACTTGTTATGTTATTTACCATTTGTATGGTTTATTTTCTCCATTGTACAGCGCTGTGGTATATGTTGGCGCTTTATAAATAAGAATAACAATATTAAAGAGACTTGTTTTGTTATGTACCATTTGTATGGTTTATTTACTCCATTGTACAGCGCTGTGGTATATATTGGAGCTTTATAAATAATAATAATAATATTAAAGAGACTTGTTATGTTATTTACCATTTGTATGGTTTATTTACTCCATTGTACAGCGCTGTGGAATATGTTGGCGCTTTATAAATAATAATAATATTAAAGGGACTTGTTATGTTATTTCCCATTTGTATGGTTTATTTACTCCATTGTACAGCGCTGTGGTATATGTTGGCGCTTTATAAATAAGAATAATAATATTAAAGAGACTTGTTATGTTATTTCGCATTTGTATGGTTTATTTACTCCATTGTACAGCGCTGTGGAATATGTTGGCGCTTTAGAAATAATAATAATAATATTAAAGAGACTTGTTATGTTATTTCCCATTTGTATGGTTTATTTACTCCATTGTACAGCGCTGTGGAATATGTTGGCGCTTTATAAATAATAATAATAATATTAAAGAGACATGTTATGTTATTTCCCATTTGTATGGTTTATTTACTCCATTGTACAGCGCTGTGGTATATGTTGGCGCTTTATAAATAATAATAATATTAAAGAGACTTGTTATGTTATTTCCCATTTGTATGGTTTATTTACTCCATTGTACAGCGCTGTGGTATATGTTGGCGCTATATAAATAAGAATAATAATATTAAAGAGACATGTTATGTTATTTCCTATTTTTATGGTTTTTTTACTCCATTGTACAGCGCTGTGGTATATGTTGGTGCTTTATAAATGATAATAATAATATTAAAGAGACTTGTTAAGTTATTTCCCATTTGTATGGTTTATTTACTTCATTGTACAGCGCTGTGGTATATATTGGAGCTTTATAAATAATAATAATAATATTAAAGAGACTTGTTATGTTATTTACCATTTGTATGGTTTATTTACTCCATTGTACAGCGCTGTGGAATATGTTGGCGCTTTATAAATAATAATAATATTAAAGAGACTTGTTATGTTATTTACCATTTGTATGGTTTATTTACTCCATTGTACAGCGCTGTGGAATATGTTGGCACTTCATAAATAATAATAATATTAAAGAGACTTGTTATGTTATTTCCCATTTGTATGGTTTATTTACTCCATTGGTACATAACATAACAAGTCTCTTTAATATTATTATTATTATTTATAAAGCGCCAACATATTCCACAGCGCTGTACAATGTTGTACAGCGCTGTGGAATATGTTGGCGCTTTATAAATGATAATAATAATATTAAAGAGACTTGTTATTTTATTTACCATTTGTATGGTTTATTTACTCCATTGTACAGCGCTGTGGAATATGATGGCACTTTATAAATAATAATAATATTACAGATACTTGTTATGTTATGTACCATTTGTATGGTTTATTTACTCCATTGTACAGCGCTGTGGAATATGTTGGCGCTTTATAAATAATAATAATATTAAAGAGACTTGTTATGTTATTTACCATTTGTATGGTTTATTTACTCCATTGTACAGAGCTGTGGAATATGTTGGTGCTTTATAAATAATAATAATAATATTAAAGAGACTTGTTATGTTATTTCCCATTTGTATGGTTTATTTACTCCATTGTACAGAGCTGTGGAATATGTTGGCGCTATATAAATAAGAATAATAATATTAAAGAGACATGATATGTTATTTCCTATTTTTATGGTTTATTTACTCCATTGTACAGCGCTGTGGTATATGTTGGCGTTTTATAAATAATAATAATATTAAAGAGAAATGTTATGTTATTTACCATTTGTATGGTTTATTTTCTCCATTGTACATCGCTGTGGTATATGTTGGCGCTTTATAAATAAGAATAATAATATTAAAGAGACTTGTTATGTTATGTACCATTTGTATGGTTTATTTACTCCATTGTACAGAGCTGTGGAATATGTTGGTGCTTTATAAATAATAATAATAATATTAAAGAGACTTGTTATGTTATTTCCCATTTGTATGGTTTATTTACTCCATTGTACAGAGCTGTGGAATATGTTGGCGCTATATAAATAAGAATAATAATATTAAAGAGACATGATATGTTATTTCCTATTTTTATGGTTTATTTACTCCATTGTACAGCGCTGTGGTATATGATGGCGTTTTATAAATAATAATAATATTAAAGAGACTTGTTATGTTATGTACCATTTGTATGGTTTATTTACTCCATTGTACAGCGCTGTGGTATATATTGGAGCTTTATAAATAATAATAATAATATTAAAGAGACTTGTTATGTTATTTCTCATTTGTATGGTTTATTTACAACATTGTACAGCGCTGTGGAATATGTTGGCGCTTTATAAATAATAATAATAATATTAAAGAGACATGTTATGTTATGTACCATTTGTATGGTTTATTTACTCCATTGTACAGCGCTGTGTTATATGTTGGCGCTTTATAAATAATAATAATATTAAAGGGACTTGTTATGTTATTTCCCATTTGTATGGTTTATTTACTCCATTGTACAGCGCTGTGGTATATGTTGGCGCTTTATAAATAAGAATAATAATATTAAAGAGACTTGTTATGTTATTTCACATTTGTATGGTTTATTTACTCCATTGTACTGCGCTGTGGAATATGTAGGCGCTTTATATATAATAATAATAATATTAAAGAGACTTGTTATGTTATGTACCATTTGTATGGTTTATTTACTCCATTGTACAGCGCTGTGTTATATGTTGGCGCTTTATAAATAATAATAATAATATTAAAGAGACGTGTTATGTTATTTCCCATTTGTATGGTTTATTTACAACATAGTACAGCGCTGTGGAATATGTTGCCGCTTTATAAATAATAATAATATTAAAGAGACTTGTTATGTTATTTACCATTTGTATGGTTTATTTACCCCATTGTACAGAGCTGTGGAATATGTTGGCGCTTTATAAATGATAATAATAATATTAAAGAGACTTGTTATGTTATTTACCATTTGTATGGTTTATTTACTCCATTGTACAGCGCTGTGGAATATGTTGGCGCTTTATAAATGATAATAATAATATTAAAGAGACCTGTTATGTTAAGTACCATTTGTATGGTTTATTTACTCCATTGTACAGCGCTGTGGAATATGTTGGCGCTTTATAAATAATAATAATAATAATAAAGAGACTTGTTATGTTATATACCATTTGTATGGTTTATTTACTCCATTGTACAGCGCTGTGGTATATGATGGCGTTTTATAAATAATAATAATATTAAAGAGACTTGTTATGTTATGTACCATTTGTATGGTTTATTTACTCCATTGTACAGCGCTGTGGTATATATTGGAGCTTTATAAATAATAATAATAATATTAAAGAGACTTGTTATGTTATTTCTCATTTGTATGGTTTATTTACAACATTGTACAGCGCTGTGGAATATGTTGGCGCTTTATAAATAATAATAATATTAAAGAGACTTGTTATGTTATGTACCATTTGTATGGTTTATTTACTCCATTGTACAGCGCTGTGGTATATGTTGGCGCTTTATAAATAAGAATAATAATATTAAAGAGACTTGTTATGTTATTTCGCATTTGTATGGTTTATTTACTCCATTGTACAGCGCTGTGGAATATGTTGGCGCTTTATAAATAATAATAATAATATTAAAGAGACTTGTTATGTTATGTACCATTTGTATGGTTTATTTACTCCATTGTACAGCGCTGTGTTATATGTTGGCGCTTTATAAATAATAATAATAATATTAAAGAGACGTGTTATGTTATTTCCCATTTGTATGTTTTATTTACAACATTGTACAGCGCTGTGGAATATGTTGGCGCTTTATAAATAATAATAATATTAAAGAGACTTGTTATGTTATTTACCATTTGTATGGTTTATTTACTCCATTGTACAGCGCTGTGGAATATGTTGGCGCTTCATAAATAATAATAATATTAAAGAGACTTGTTATGTTATTTACCATTTGTATTGTTTATTTACTCCATTGTACAGCGTTGTGGTATATGTTGGTGCTTTATAAATAATAATAATAATAATAATATTAAAGAGACTTGTTATGTTATTTACCATTTGTATGGTTTATTTACTCCATTGTACAGCGCTGTGAAATATGTTGGCGCTTCATAAATAATAATAATATTAAAGAGACTTGTTATGTTATTTACCATTTGTATGTTTTATTTACTCCATTGTACAGCGCTCTGGAATATGTTGTCGCTTTATAAATAATAATAATATTAAAGAGACTTGTTATGTTATTTACCATTTGTATGGTTTATTTACTCCATTGTACAGCGCTGTGGAATATGTTGGCGCTTCATAAATAATTATAATATTAAAGAGACTTGTTATGTTATTTACCATTTGTATGGTTTATTTACCCCATTGTACAGCGCTGTGGAATATGTTGGCGCTTTATAAATAATAATAATATTAAAGAGACTTGTTTTGTTATTTCCAATTTGTATGGTTTATTTACTCCATTGTACAGCGCTGTTGAATATGTTGGCGCTTTATAAATAATAATAATAATATTAAAGAGACTTGTTATGTTATGTACCATTTGTATGGTTTATTTACTCCATTGTACAGCGCTGTGGAATATGTTGGCGCTTCATAAATAATAATAATATTAAAGAGACTTGTTATGTTATTTACCATTTGTATGGTTTATTTACTCCATTGTACAGCGCTCTGGAATATGTTGGCGCTTTATAAATAATAATAATATTAAAGAGACTTGTTATGTTATTTACCATTTGTATGGTTTATTTACTCCATTGCACAGAGCTGTGGAATATGTTGGCGTTTTATAAATAATAATAATATTAAAGAGACTTGTTATGTTATTTACCATTTGTATGGTTTATTTACCCCATTGTACAGCGCTGTGGAATATGTTGGTGCTATAAAAATAATAATAATATTAAAGAGACTTGTTATGTTATTTCCCATTTGTATGGTTTATTTACTCCATTGTACAGCGCTGTGTAATATGTTGGTGCTTTAGAAATAATAATAATAATATTAAAGAGACTTGTTATGTTATTTCCCATTTGTATGGTTTATTTACTCCATTGTACAGCGCTGTGGAATATGTTGGCGCTTTATAAATAATAATAAAAATATTAGAGACTTGTTATGTTATTTCCCATTTGTATGGTTTATTTACTCCATTGTACAGCGCTGTGGTATATGTTGGCGCTTTATAAATAATAATAATAATATTAAAGAGACTTGTTATGTTATTTACCATTTGTATGGTTTATTTACCCATTGTACAGCGCTGTGGAATATGTTGGCGCTTTATAAATAATAATAATATTAAAGAGACTTGTTATGTTATGTACCATTTGTATGGTTTATTTACCCCATTGTACAGCGCTGTGGTATATGTTGGCGCTTTATAAATAATAATAATATTAAAGAGACTTGTTATGTTATTTACCATTTGTATGGTTTATTTACTCCATTGTACAGAGCTGTGGAATATGTTTTTGCTTTATAAATAATAATAATAATATTAAAGAGACTTGTTATGTTATTTCCCATTTGTATGGTTTATTTACTCCATTGTACAGTGCTGTGGTATATGTTGGCGCTATATAAATAAGAATAATAATATTAAAGAGACATGTTATGTTATTTCCTATTTTTATGGTTTTTTTACTCCATTGTACAGCGCTGTGGTATATGATGGCGTTTTATAAATAATAATAATATTAAAGAGACTTGTTATGTTATTTACCATTTGTATGGTTTATTTACCCCATTGTACAGTGCTGTGGAATATGTTGGTGCTATAAAAATAATAATAATATTAAAGAGACTTGTTATGTTATTTACCATTTGTATGGTTTATTTACCCCATTGTACAGCGCTGTGGAATATGTTGGTGCTATAAAAATAATAATAATATTAAAGAGACTTGTTATGTTATTTCCCATTTGTATGGTTTATTTACTCCATTGTACAGCGCTGTGTAATATGTTGGTGCTTTAGAAATAATAATAATAATATTAAAGAGACTTGTTATGTTATTTCCCATTTGTATGGTTTATTTACTCCATTGTACAGCGCTGTGGTATATGTTGGCGCTTTATAAATAATAATAATAATATTAAAGAGACTTGTTATGTTATTTACCATTTGTATGGTTTATTTACCCATTGTACAGCGCTGTGGAATATGTTGGCGCTTTATAAATAATAATAATATTAAAGAGACTTGTTATGTTATGTACCATTTGTATGGTTTATTTACCCCATTGTACAGCGCTGTGGTATATGTTGGCGCTTTATAAATAATAATAATATTAAAGAGACTTGTTATGTTATTTACCATTTGTATGGTTTATTTACTCCATTGTACAGAGCTGTGGAATATGTTTTTGCTTTATAAATAATAATAATAATATTAAAGAGACTTGTTATGTTATTTCCCATTTGTATGGTTTATTTACTCCATTGTACAGTGCTGTGGTATATGTTGGCGCTATATAAATAAGAATAATAATATTAAAGAGACATGTTATGTTATTTCCTATTTTTATGGTTTTTTTACTCCATTGTACAGCGCTGTGGTATATGATGGCGTTTTATAAATAATAATAATATTAAAGAGACTTGTTATGTTATTTACCATTTGTATGGTTTATTTACTCCATTGTACATCACTGTGGTATATGTTGGCGCTTTATAAATAATAATAATATTAAAGAGACTTGGTATGTTATTTACCATTTGTATGGTTTATTTACCCCATTGTACAGTGCTGTGGAATATGTTGGTGCTATAAAAATAATAATAATATTAAAGAGACTTGTTATGTTATTTCCCATTTGTATGGTTTATTTACTCCATTGTACAGCGCTGTGGAATATGTTGGCGCTTTATAAATAATAATAAAAATATTAAAGAGACTTGTTATGTTATTTCCCATTTGTATGGTTTATTTACTCCATTGTACAGCGCTGTGGAATATGTTGGCGCTTTATAAATAATAATAAAAATATTAAAGAGACTTGTTATGTTATTTCCCATTTGTATGGTTTATTTACTCCATTGTACAGCGCTGTGGTATATGTTGGCGCTTTATAAATAATAATAATAATATTAAAGAGACTTGTTATGTTATTTACCATTTGTATGGTTTATTTACCCCATTGTACAGAGTTGTGGAATATGTTGGTGCTTTATAAATAATAATAATATTAAAGAGACTTGTTATGTTATGTACCATTTGTATGGTTTATTTACCCCATTGTACAGCGCTGTGGTATATGTTGGCGCTTTATAAATAATAATAATATTAAAGAGACTTGTTATGTTATTTACCATTTGTATGGTTTATTTACTCCATTGTACAGAGCTGTGGAATATGTTTTTGCTTTATAAATAATAATAATAATATTAAAGAGACTTGTTATGTTATTTCCCATTTGTATGGTTTATTTACTCCATTGTACAGTGCTGTGGTATATGTTGGCGCTATATAAATAAGAATAATAATATTAAAGAGACATGTTATGTTATTTCCTATTTTTATGGTTTTTTTACTCCATTGTACAGCGCTGTGGTATATGATGGCGTTTTATAAATAATAATAATATTAAAGAAACTTGTTATGTTATGTACCATTTGTATGGTTTATTTACTCCATTGTACAGCGCTGTGGAATATGTTGGCGCTTTATAAATAATAATAATATTAAAGAGACTTGTTATGTTATGTACCATTTGTATGGTTTATTTACCCCATTGTACAGCGCTGTGGTATATGTTGGCGCTTTATAAATAATAATAATATTAAAGAGACTTGTTATGTTATTTACCATTTGTATGGTTTATTTACTCCATTGCACAGAGCTGTGGAATATGTTGGCGTTTTATAAATAATAATAATATTAAAGAGACTTGTTATGTTATTTACCATTTGTATGGTTTATTTACCCCATTGTACAGCGCTGTGGAATATGTTGGTGCTTTTGAAATAATAATAATAATATTAAAGAGACTTGATATGTTATTTCCCATTTGTATTGTTTATTTACTCCATTGTACAGCGCTGTGGAATATGTTGGCGCTTTATAAATAATAATAATAATATTAAAGAGACTTGTTATGTTATTTCCCATTTGTATGGTTTATTTACTCCATTGTACAGCGCTGTGGTATATGTTGGCGCTTTATAAATAATAATAATAATATTAAAGAGACTTGTTATGTTATTTACCATTTGTATGGTTTATTTACCCCATTGTACAGCACTGTGGAATATGTTGGCGCTTTATAAATAATAATAATATTAAAGAGACTTGTTATGTTATGTACCATTTGTATGGTTTATTTACCCCATTGAACAGCGCTGTGGTATATGTTGGCGCTTTATAAATAATAATAATATTAAAGAGACTTGTTATGTTATTTACCATTTGTATGGTTTATTTACTCCATTGTACAGAGCTGTGGAATATGTTTTTGCTTTATAAATAATAATAATAATATTAAAGAGACTTGTTATGTTATTTCCCATTTGTATGGTTTATTTACTCCATTGTACAGCGCTGTGGTATATGTTGGCGCTATATAAATAAGAATAATAATATTAAAGAGACTTGTTATGTTATTTCCCATTTGTATGGTTTATTTACTCCATTGTACAGCGCTGTGGTATATGTTGGCGCTTTATAAATAATAATAATAATATTAAAGAGACTTGTTATGTTATTTACCATTTGTATGGTTTATTTACCCCATTGTACAGCGCTGTGGAATATGTTGGCGCTTTATAAATAATAATAATATTAAAGAGACTTGTTATGTTATGTACCATTTGTATGGTTTATTTACCCCATTGTACAGCGCTGTGGTATATGTTGGCGCTTTATAAATAATAATAATATTAAAGAGACTTGTTATGTTATTTCCCATTTGTATGGTTTATTTACTCCATTGTACAGAGTTGTGGAATATGTTTTTGCTTTATAAATAATAATAATAATATTAAAGAGACTTGATATGTTATTTCCCATTTGTATGGTTTATTTACTCCATTGTACAGCGCTGTGGTATATGTTGGCGCTATATAAATAAGAATAATAATATTAAAGAGACATGTTATGTTATTTCCTATTTTTATGGTTTTTTTACTCCATTGTACAGCGCTGTGGTATATGATGGCGTTTTATAAATAATAATAATATTAAAGAGACTTGTTATGTTATTTACCATTTGTATGGTTTATTTTATCCATTGTACAGCGCTGTGGTATATGTTGGCGCTTTATAAATAATAATAATAATAAAGAGACTTGTTATGTTATTTACCATTTGTATGGTTTATTTACTCCATTGTACAGCGCTGTGGTATATATTGGAGCTTTATAAATAATAATAATAATATTAAAGAGACTTGTTATGTTATGTACCATTTGTATGGTTTATTTACTCCATTGTACAGCGCTGTGTTATATGTTGGCGCTTTATAAATAATAATAATATTAAAGGGACTTGTTATGTTATTAACCATTTGTATGGTTTATTTACTCCATTGTACAGCGCTGTGGTATATGATGGCGCTTTATAAATAAGAATAATAATATTAAAGAGACTTGTTATGTTATTTACCATTTGTATGGTTTATTTACAACATTGTACAGCGCTGTGGAATATGTTGGCGCTTCATAAATAATAATAATATTAAAGAGACTTGTTATGTTATTTACCATTTGTATTGTTTATTTACTCCATTGTACAGCTCTGTGGTATATGTTGGTGCTTTCTAAATAATAATAATATTAAAGAGACTTGTTATGTTATTTCCCATTTGTATGGTTTATTTACTCCATTGTACAGCGCTGTGGAATATGTTGCCGCTTTATAAATAATAATAATATTAAAGAGACTTGTTATGTTATTTACCATTTGTATGGTTTATTTACTCCATTGTACAGCGCTGTGGAATATGTTGGCGCTTCATAAATAATAATAATATTAAAGAGACTTGTTATGTTATTTACCATTTGTATGGTTTATTTACTCCATTGTACAGCGCTGTGGAATATGTTGGCGCTTCATAAATAATAATAATATTAAAGAGACTTGTTATGTTATTTACCATTTGTATGGTTTATTTACTCCATTGTACAGCGCTTTGGAATATGTTGGCGCTTTATAAATAATAATAATATTAAAGAGACTTGTTATGTTATTTACCATTTGTATGGTTTATTTACTCCATTGTACAGCGCTGTAGAATATGTTGGCGCTTTATAAATAATAATTAATAATAATGAGACTTGTTATATTATTTACCATTTGTATGGTTTATTTACTCCATTGTACAGCGCTGTGGTATATATTGGCGCTTTATAAATAATAATAATAATATTAAAGAGACTTGTTATGTTATGTACCATTTGTATGGTTTATTTACTCCATTGTACAGCGCTGTGTTATATGTTGGCGCTTTATAAATAATAATAATATTAAAGGGACTTGTTATGTTATTTCCCATTTGCATGGTTTATTTACTCCATTGTACAGCGCTGTGGTATATGATGGCGCTTTATAAATAAGAATAATAATATTAAAGAGACTTGTTATGTTATTTCGCATTTGTATGGTTTATTTACTCCATTGTACAGCGCTGTGGAATATGTTGGCGCTTTATAAATAATAATAATAATATTAAAGAGACTTGTTATGTTATGTGCCATTTGTATGGTTTATTTACTCCATTGTACAGCGCTGTGTTATATGTTGGCGCTTTATAAATAATAATAATAATATTAAAGAGACGTGTTATGTTATTTCCCATTTGTATGGTTTATTTACAACATTGTACAGCGCTGTGGAATATGTTGGCGCTTTATAAATAATAATAATATTAAAGAGACTTGTTATGTTATTTACCATTTGTATGGTTTATTTACTCCATTGTACAGCGCTGTGGAATATGTTGGCGATTCATAAATAATAATAATATTAAAGAGACTTGTTATGTTATTTACCATTTGTATTGTTTATTTACTCCATTGTACAGCTCTGTGGTATATGTTGGTGCTTTATAAATAATAATAATAATAATAATATTAAAGAGACTTGTTATGTTATTTCCCATTTGTATGGTTTATTTACTCCATTGTACAGCGCTGTGGAATATGTTGCCGCTTTATAAATAATAATAATATTAAAGAGACTTGTTATGTTATTTACCATTTGTATGGTTTATTTACTCCATTGTACAGCGCTGTGGAATATGTTGGCGCTTCATAAATAATAATAATATTAAAGAGACTTGTTATGTTATTTACCATTTGTATGGTTTATTTACTCCATAGTACAGCGCTGTGGAATATGTAGGCGCTTCATAAATAATAATAATATTAAAGAGACTTGTTATGTTATTTACCATTTGTATGGTTTATTTACTCCATTGTACAGCGCTGTGGAATATGTTGGCGCTTTATAAATAATAATAATATTAAAGAGACTTGTTATGTTATTTACCATTTGTATGGTTTATTTACTCCATTGTACAGCGCTGTGGAATATGTTGGCGCTTTATAAATAATAAATAATATTAATGAGACTTGTTATATTATTTACCATTTGTATGGTTTATTTACTCCATTGTACAGCGCTGTGGTATATGTTGGCGCTTTATAAATAATAATAATAATATTAAAGAGACTTGTTATGTTATTTACCATTTGTATGGTTTATTTACCCCATTGTACAGCGCTGTGGAATATGTTGGCGCTTTATAAATAATAATAATATTAAAGAGACTTGTTATGTTATTTCCCATTTGTATGGTTTATTTACTCCATTGTACAGCGCTGTGGAATATGTTGGCGCTTTATAAATGATAATAATAATATTAAAGAGACTTGTTATTTTATTTACAATTTGTATGGTTTATTTACTCCATTGTACAGCTCTGTGGAATATGATGGCACTTTATAAATAATAATAATATTACAGATACTTGTTATGTTATGTAACATTTGTATGGTTTATTTACTCCATTGTACAGCGCTGTGGAATATGTTGGCGCTTTATAAATAATAATAATAATAATAAAGAGACTTGTTATGTTATTTCCCATTTGTATGGTTTATTTACTCCATTGTACAGCGCTGTGGAATATGTTGGCACTTTAATAATGATAATAATAATAAGGAGACTTGTTATGTTATATACCATTTGTATGGTTTATTTACTCCATTGTACAGCGCTGTGGTATATGTTGGCGCTTTATAAATAATAATAATATTAAAGAGACTTGTTATGTTATTTACCATTCGTATGGTTTATTTACTCCATTGTACAGAGCTGTGGAATATGTTGGTGCTTTATAAATAATAATAATAATATTAAAGAGACTTGTTATGTTATTTACCATTTGTATGGTTTATTTACTCCATTGTACAGCGCTGTGTTATATGTTGGCGCTTTATAAATAATAATAATAATATTAAAGAGACGTGTTATGTTATTTCCCATTTGTATGGTTTATTTACAACATTGTACAGCGCTGTGGAATATGTTGGCGCTTTATAAATAATAATAATATTAAAGAGACTTGTTATGTTATTTACCATTTGTATGGTTTATTTACTCCATTGTACAGCGCTGTGGAATATGTTGGCGATTCATAAATAATAATAATATTAAAGAGACTTGTTATGTTATTTACCATTTGTATTGTTTATTTACTCCATTGTACAGCTCTGTGGTATATGTTGGTGCTTTATAAATAATAATAATAATAATAATATTAAAGAGACTTGTTATGTTATTTCCCATTTGTATGGTTTATTTACTCCATTGTACAGCGCTGTGGAATATGTTGCCGCTTTATAAATAATAATAATATTAAAGAGACTTGTTATGTTATTTACCATTTGTATGGTTTATTTACTCCATTGTACAGCGCTGTGGAATATGTTGGCGCTTCATAAATAATAATAATATTAAAGAGACTTGTTATGTTATTTACCATTTGTATGGTTTATTTACTCCATAGTACAGCGCTGTGGAATATGTAGGCGCTTCATAAATAATAATAATATTAAAGAGACTTGTTATGTTATTTACCATTTGTATGGTTTATTTACTCCATTGTACAGCGCTGTGGAATATGTTGGCGCTTTATAAATAATAATAATATTAACCCCTTCCCGACCTTATGACGAGTTAACTCGTCATAAGAGCCGCAGCGTTAGCGACCTTATGACGAGTTAACTCGTCATGCAGTCTAGCCGGCGGTGCGCTCCGTGGGCACCGCCAGCTAGTCTGCAACGGGTCCAGGACTAAGCCTCGCACCCGAGGCAAAGCTCCTGGACCCGATCGGTCAGTTTCCGGCCATGTGATCGCGGTGATTTAGTCATCACCGCGATAACATGCAAATTAGATGGCAAAGTCAGTGTGTTCACACACTGACTTTGCCTCTAATTCACTCTCTGTGCTTCACATTCTTATAGTGAAGCACAGAGAGTGACCTGTAAGTAAAAAGAAATTAATTATGCACACATAGGTAAAAAAAAAAAAAAAAAAAAAATTAACCCTTTCATTGCTGATCACAGTTTTTAACTGTGATCAGTTTCCTTCCACTTTATGGCCCTCATTTAGTTTTTTTTTTAACAGATTTTTTTATTTTTACAATTTATAAAGTTTTTTTGAATAAATAAAGGTAATTTTAATATATTTATTTAATAAAATTTAACCCCTGCATGCCTGTTGCATGATTTTTACTGATCTGACATCGCACTCTTCAGAGTTTTTTTCTGTCTTTTTTGTTATGGGGGGTTTGGGAACCAATATTTTTCTTTTTTATTAGTTAGTTAATTAGGGGGGATAAGTGGGTTAGTGTTGCACTAGTTATGTAGCTTATTATTGGGAAAATAATGGGGAAAAACTTTTTTTTCCTCAAAAATTTCCTCTTTTCTATGTATTTTTTAATACTAAAATGTAAATCATTTTTATGTATAGGGTATCAAAAGAAAGCTCTAACTGTCCTCTAAAAAACAACATATAACTTGTATGGGTACGCTAAATGAGAGAGAGGAAATTTATGTTTCAAAAACCGCGTATTAAAAATTGAAAAACGCTCTGGTCCTTGGCCCAGGAAAATCCCTGGTCCTTAAAGGGTTAAAGAGACTTGTTATGTTATTTACCATTTGTATGGTTTATTTACTCCATTGTACAGCGCTGTGGAATATGTTGGCGCTTTATAAATAATAAATAATATTAATGAGACTTGTTATATTATTTACCATTTGTATGGTTTATTTACTCCATTGTACAGCGCTGTGGTATATGTTGGCGCTTTATAAATAATAATAATAATATTAAAGAGACTTGTTATGTTATTTACCATTTGTATGGTTTATTTACCCCATTGTACAGCGCTGTGGAATATGTTGGCGCTTTATAAATAATAATAATATTAAAGAGACTTGTTATGTTATTTCCCATTTGTATGGTTTATTTACTCCATTGTACAGCGCTGTGGAATATGTTGGCGCTTTATAAATGATAATAATAATATTAAAGAGACTTGTTATTTTATTTACAATTTGTATGGTTTATTTACTCCATTGTACAGCTCTGTGGAATATGATGGCACTTTATAAATAATAATAATATTACAGATACTTGTTATGTTATGTAACATTTGTATGGTTTATTTACTCCATTGTACAGCGCTGTGGAATATGTTGGCGCTTTATAAATAATAATAATAATAATAAAGAGACTTGTTATGTTATTTCCCATTTGTATGGTTTATTTACTCCATTGTACAGCGCTGTGGAATATGTTGGCACTTTAATAATGATAATAATATTAAGGAGACTTGTTATGTTATATACCATTTGTATGGTTTATTTACTCCATTGTACAGCGCTGTGGTATATGTTGGCGCTTTATAAATAATAATAATATTAAAGAGACTTGTTATGTTATTTACCATTCGTATGGTTTATTTACTCCATTGTACAGAGCTGTGGAATATGTTGGTGCTTTATAAATAATAATAATAATATTAAAGAGACTTGTTATGTTATTTACCATTTGTATGGTTTATTTACTCCATTGTACAGCGCTGTGTTATATGTTGGCGCTTTATAAATAATAATAATAATATTAAAGAGACGTGTTATGTTATTTCCCATTTGTATGGTTTATTTACAACATTGTACAGCGCTGTGGAATATGTTGGCGCTTTATAAATAATAATAATATTAAAGAGACTTGTTATGTTATTTACCATTTGTATGGTTTATTTACTCCATTGTACAGCGCTGTGGAATATGTTGGCGATTCATAAATAATAATAATATTAAAGAGACTTGTTATGTTATTTACCATTTGTATTGTTTATTTACTCCATTGTACAGCTCTGTGGTATATGTTGGTGCTTTATAAATAATAATAATAATAATAATAATATTAAAGAGACTTGTTATGTTATTTCCCATTTGTATGGTTTATTTACTCCATTGTACAGCGCTGTGGAATATGTTGCCGCTTTATAAATAATAATAATATTAAAGAGACTTGTTATGTTATTTACCATTTGTATGGTTTATTTACTCCATTGTACAGCGCTGTGGAATATGTTGGCGCTTCATAAATAATAATAATATTAAAGAGACTTGTTATGTTATTTACCATTTGTATGGTTTATTTACTCCATAGTACAGCGCTGTGGAATATGTAGGCGCTTCATAAATAATAATAATATTAAAGAGACTTGTTATGTTATTTACCATTTGTATGGTTTATTTACTCCATTGTACAGCGCTGTGGAATATGTTGGCGCTTTATAAATAATAATAATATTAAAGAGACTTGTTATGTTATTTACCATTTGTATGGTTTATTTACTCCATTGTACAGCGCTGTGGAATATGTTGGCGCTTTATAAATAATAAATAATATTAATGAGACTTGTTATATTATTTACCATTTGTATGGTTTATTTACTCCATTGTACAGCGCTGTGGTATATGTTGGCGCTTTATAAATAATAATAATAATATTAAAGAGACTTGTTATGTTATTTACCATTTGTATGGTTTATTTACCCCATTGTACAGCGCTGTGGAATATGTTGGCGCTTTATAAATAATAATAATATTAAAGAGACTTGTTATGTTATTTCCCATTTGTATGGTTTATTTACTCCATTGTACAGCGCTGTGGAATATGTTGGCGCTTTATAAATAATAATAATATTAAAGAGACTTGTTATGTTATTTACCATTTGTATGGTTTATTTACTCCATTGTACAGCGCTGTGGAATATGTTGGCGATTCATAAATAATAATAATATTAAAGAGACTTGTTATGTTATTTACCATTTGTATTGTTTATTTACTCCATTGTACAGCTCTGTGGTATATGTTGGTGCTTTATAAATAATAATAATAATAATAATATTAAAGAGACTTGTTATGTTATTTCCCATTTGTATGGTTTATTTACTCCATTGTACAGCGCTGTGGAATATGTTGCCGCTTTATAAATAATAATAATATTAAAGAGACTTGTTATGTTATTTACCATTTGTATGGTTTATTTACTCCATTGTACAGCGCTGTGGAATATGTTGGCGCTTCATTAATAATATTAAAGAGACTTGTTATGTTATTTACCATTTGTATGGTTTATTTACTCCATAGTACAGCGCTGTGGAATATGTAGGCGCTTCATAAATAATAATAATATTAAAGAGACTTGTTATGTTATTTACCATTTGTATGGTTTATTTACTCCATTGTACAGCGCTGTGGAATATGTTGGCGCTTTATAAATAATAATAATATTAAAGAGACTTGTTATGTTATTTACCATTTGTATGGTTTATTTACTCCATTGTACAGCGCTGTGGAATATGTTGGCGCTTTATAAATAATAAATAATATTAATGAGACTTGTTATATTATTTCCCATTTGTATGGTTTATTTACTCCATTGTACAGCGCTGTGGAATATGTTGGCGCTTTATAAATGATAATAATAATATTAAAGAGACTTGTTATTTTATTTACAATTTGTATGGTTTATTTACTCCATTGTACAGCTCTGTGGAATATGATGGCACTTTATTAATAATAATAATATTACAGATACTTGTTATGTTATTTCCCATTTGTATGGTTTATTTACTCCATTGTACAGCGCTGTGGAATATGTTGGCACTTTAATAATGATAATAATATTAAGGAGACTTGTTATGTTATATACCATTTGTATGGTTTATTTACTCCATTGTACAGCGCTGTGGTATATGTTGGCGCTTTATAAATAATAATAATATTAAAGAGACTTGTTATGTTATTTACCATTCGTATGGTTTATTTACTCCATTGTACAGAGCTGTGGAATATGTTGGTGCTTTATAAATAATAATAATAATATTAAAGAGACTTGTTATGTTATTTACCATTTGTATGGTTTATTTACTCCATTGTACAGCTCTGTGGAATATGTTGGCGCTTTATAAATAATAATAATATTAAAGAGACTTGTTATGTTATTTACCATTTGTATGGTTTATTTACTCCATTGTACAGCGCTGTAGAATATGTTGGCGCTTTATAAATAATAATTAATAATAATGAGACTTGTTATATTATTTACCATTTGTATGGTTTATTTACTCCATTGTACAGCGCTGTGGTATATATTGGCGCTTTATAAATAATAATAATAATATTAAAGAGACTTGTTATGTTATGTACCATTTGTATGGTTTATTTACTCCATTGTACAGCGCTGTGTTATATGTTGGCGCTTTATAAATAATAATAATAATATTAAAGAGACTTGTTATGTTATTTCGCATTTGTATGGTTTATTTACTCCATTGTACAGCGCTGTAGAATATGTTGGCGCTTTATAAATAATAATTAATAATAATGAGACTTGTTATATTATTTACCATTTGTATGGTTTATTTACTCCATTGTACAGCGCTGTGGTATATATTGGCGCTTTATAAATAATAATAATAATATTAAAGAGACTTGTTATGTTATTTCCCATTTGCATGGTTTATTTACTCCATTGTACAGCGCTGTGGTATATGATGGCGCTTTATAAATAAGAATAATAATATTAAAGAGACTTGTTATGTTATTTCGCATTTGTATGGTTTATTTACTCCATTGTACAGCGCTGTGGAATATGTTGGCGCTTTATAAATAATAATAATAATAATAAAGAGACTTGTTATGTTATTTCCCATTTGTATGGTTTATTTACTCCATTGTACAGCGCTGTGGAATTTGTTGGCGCTTTATAAATAATAATAATATTAAAGAGACTTGTTATGTTATTTACCATTCGTATGGTTTATTTACTCCATTGTACAGAGCTGTGGAATATGTTGGTGCTTTATAAATAATAATAATAATATTAAAGAGACTTGTTATGTGATTTCCCATTTGTATGGTTTATTTACTCCATTGTACAGCGCTGTGGTATATGTTGGCGCTATATAAATAAGAATAATAATATTAAAGAGACATGTTATGTTATTTCCTATTTTTATGGTTTATTTACTCCATTGTACAGCGCTGTGGTATATGTTGGCGTTTTATAAATAATAATAATATTAAAGAGACTTGTTATGTTATTTACCATTTGTATGGTTTATTTTCTCCATTGTACAGCGCTGTGGTATATGTTGGCGCTTTATAAATAAGAATAATAATAATATTAAAGAGACTTGTTATGTTATTTCCCTTTTGTATGGTTTATTTACAACATTGTACAGCGTTGTGGAATATGTTGGCACTTTATAAATAATAATAATATTAAAGAGACTTGTTATGTTATTTACCATTTGTATGGTTTATTTACTCCATTGTACAGCGCTGTGGTATATGTTGGTGCTTTATAAATAATAATAATAATATTAAAGAGACTTGTTATGTTATTTCCCATTAGTATGGTTTATTTACTCCATTGTACAGCGCTGTGGAATATGTTGGCGCTTTATAAATAATAATAAAATTAAAAAGACTTGTTATTTTATTTACCATTTGTATGGTTTATTTACTCCATTGTACAGCGCTGTGGAATATGATGGCACTTTATAAATAATAATAATATTATTAAGAGACTTGTTATGTTATTTCCCATTTGTATGGTTTATTTACCCCATTGTACAGCGCTGTGGAATATGTTGGCGCTTTATAAATAATAATAATATTAAAGAGACTTATGTTATTTCCTGTTTGTATGGTTTATTTACTCCATTGTACAGCGCTGTGGTATATGTTGGCGCTTTATAAATAATAATAATAATATTAAAGAGACTTGATATGTTATTTCTCATTTGTATGGTTTATTTACAACATTGTACAGCGCTGTGGAATATGTTGGTGCTATAAAAATAATAATAATATTAAAGAGACTTGTTATGTTATTTCCCATTTGTATGGTTTATTTACTCCATTGTACAGCGCTGTGGAATATGTTGGCGCTTTATAAATAATAATAATATTAAAAAGACTTGTTATGTTATTTCCCATTTGTATGGTTTATTTACCCCATTGTACAGCGCTCTGGAATATGTTGGCGCTTTATAAATAAAAATAACAATATTAACCCCTTAAGGACAGAGCCTTTGAAACATTTTTGTCCTTTCTGGACAATGGCTATTTTAACATTTCTGTGCTGTTTGTGTTTAGCAGTAATTTTCTTCTTCGTCATTTGCTGTACCCACACATATTATATATTGTTTTTATCGGGACAAAAAGGGCTTTCTATGGATGCCATATTTTTGATCATATCTTATCATATTATTAAAAAATAATAATAAAATATGGTAAAAAAAAAAAAATACACAAATTTCTTTGTTTTTATTTGAAACAACTTCTCCTCATCGACAATAGCGAACGAAAAAACATGCTAAATAGATTCTACTATTTCTCCTGAGTACAGGGATACCACCCATGCATAGGTTTGTTGGGTTGTTTGGGGGCTAAAATGCCAAATTTGTGAGGTGCAGTTTTTTGTTTTCCAACTTGAAATTTTTACATGCAGACAGCCTGCACCCATGTCCCATTTGGGACATATTTGAAACCAGCCAGTGTATTTTACCCCATCAACCCATATATTTTTTTAATGTAGACACCCTAGGCTATCTCAAATGGTGGTATTTTAACACTTTCCATGCACTAATTCTACCACCAGCGTTTTTCAAAGTTTGTGGTAGTCATTTTTTTGTGTGTTTTTTTCACAAACCTTGTACTTCAGACATGAATTTACAGATTTTGGTATGTGTCACTGCCAAATAACACCCCAATAAGTGTTCAGCAACATCTCTTGAGTACAGGGATACCACCCATGCATAGGTTTGTTGGGTTGTTTGGGGGCTAAAAGGGCCACATTGTGAAGGTGCGCATTTTCAACTTGGAATATTGACGTGTAGCCAGCCTGAGCCCATCTTTCATTTGGGACTTTTTTTTAAAGTAGGACAGTGTATTTTACCCCAATAAGTATATATTTTGTAAAAGTAGACACCCTAGGCTATTTTAAATGGTGTTATTTTAACACTTTCCATGCACCAATTCTACCACCAGCCTTTGTCAAAGTTTGTGGTAGTCATTTTATTATGTATTTTTTCCCACATACATTGTACTTTAGACACAAATTCACATATTTCGGTATGTGTCACTGACAAACAATACCACAATATATGTTCAGCAACATCTCCCGAGCACAGGGATACCACCCATGCATAGCTTTGTCAGCTTTGTTGGGTGTTGAAAGGCTACATTTGAGAGGTGCGCTTTTTGATTTTCAAACTTGGAATTTGAACATGTAGAGCAAGGAAGGGGTTAATAGCTCTTATAAGAGCCTTTGTAGTACTGTACAAAAAAATTAACCCCTTAAAATGCACAGACAAGAAAAAATGTTCTGCTGTGCAGTGATCAGTGGCAGGGAAGGGGTTAATACACTACACTATACAAAGGGTATGGCTTTTATAAAAGCCCTTGGGACTCACAATTTTTTTAACATTTTATTTAATTTATTACAATTAAAAAATTATGTTATACAGATCTGTCTCTTTCCCTCACTAAAACTCAAGTGAGGAGAGGGAGGCAGATCCATATGGGTCAGAACAATATTTACCAATATTGATCGAACCAGACGAATGGTGATGCTCATCTGAGAAATCACCAAACCACCTTTGCCACTGATCGGCTGTTACTGATCGCTATACACGTGTTCAGACAGCTTCAAAAGGAAAACACGTAATCCCCTAGTGGGTATAATTAACCCCTAGCGAGTCTGACAAAAAAAATGCTGATAGCAAAAAAAAAATCCTTCTGCGACTAGATTGCTCCATATGCGCTGCTTAGGCAGTGACCATATGCACTGCTTAGGCAGTGACCATATGTGCTGCTTAGGAAGTGATATACGGCAAGGAAGGGGTTAATAGCTCTTATTTAAAAAAAAAATTACGTTAAACGTAGTCCCCTAGCGGGTATAATTAACACGTGACGGGTGTAATAAAAAAGTTTTAAAAAAATTAAAAATGCTTCTGCAGCAAGATTGCTGCATTTGCGTCAGATCTCTGCTTAGGCAGTGATCTACAGCAAGAAAGGGGTTAATCTCTCTTAAAAGAGCTTTTTTTTATACTGTAATGAATTACAGTAAAAAAAATTAACCCCTAAAAAAATGCACAGACAGCAAAAAATGTGCTGCTGTGTATGATCACTGCGTACACAGCGATCAATGGCAGGGAAGGGGTTAAATGGCTTTTATAAAAGCCCTTGGTGTTTAAAATTTTATTAAATATTTGTTTTATTATTTTATTTTATTTTTTTACTTTATCTGATCTGTCTCTCTCCCTTACTATAACTATTAAGGTGAGGGAGGCAGATCAATACTTGTCAAAGGCAATATTTGCTAATATTGCCTTTGACTGTATGGTAAGTGCTCATCAGAGCACTTACCATACATGCCTGCACACAGATCACATAGATCTGTTGTGCCGGCATCGATTGGCTCCCCCTAGAGCATCGGAAGTGAAATACTTTCACTTCCGATGCTCTTGCCATTAGAAGGGAAGCGCTGCCTGTATAGGCAGCGTTCACTTCTACTGAGCCGATGGGGTCGCTCAGTAGAGCAACCACCATAGGTTCTGGGGAGCATCAAGGTGTTGTTAAGTGCCTCGCTGGCGAGGCACTTTAACAACACCGGAGATGCTTAGAAAGCGAACGATCGTTCGCTTTCTAAGCACATGTGTGCAGCCGGCGCAGCCATTTTTAAATGGCTGCTACGATCACTCCGTGGAGTGATCGTAGCGCGCCCCTGCACATTTGGGGGGTGTTGCACAATGCCTCTACCTAGAGGCATTGTAGCAACACCGTTAGAGTAAAGAAAGCGACCGCTGGTCGCTTTCTTTACTCAGTTTAGTGCATGACGTGCCAGGCACGTCACCTGTCGGCAAGTCCTCGATTTGCCGTGACGTGCCTGGCACGTCATCTGTCGTTAAGGGGTTAAAGAGACTTGTTATGTTATTTCCCATTTGCATGGTTTATTTACTCCATTGTACAGCGCTGTGGAATATGTTGGCGCTTTATAAATAATAATAATATTAAAGAGACTTGTTATGTTATGTACCATTTGTATGGTTTATTTACCCCATTGTACAGCGCTGTGGTATATGTTGGCGCTTTATAAATAATAATAATATTAAAGAGACTTGTTATGTTATTTACCATTTGTATGGTTTATTTACTCCATTGTACAGAGCTGTGGAATATGTTGGTGCTTTATAAATAATAATAATAATATTAAAGAGACTTGTTATGTTATTTCCCATTTGTATGGTTTATTTACTCCATTGTACAGCGCTGTGGTATATGATGGCGCTATATAAATAATAATAATAATATTAAAGAGACATGTTATGTTATTTCCTATTTTTATGGTTTATTTACTCCATTGTACAGCGCTGTGGTATATGTTGGCGTTTTATAAATAATAATAATATTAAAGAGACTTGTTATGTTATTTACCATTTGTATGGTTTATTTTCTCCATTGTACAGCGCTGTGGTATATGTTGGCGCTTTATAAATAAGAATAATAATATTAAAGAGACTTGTTATGTTATGTACCATTTGTATGGTTTATTTACTCCATTGTACAGCGCTGTGGTATATGTTGGCGCTTTATAAATAATAATAATAATATTAAAGAGACTTGTTATGTTATTTCCCATTTGTATGGTTTATTTACAACATTGTACAGCGCTGTGGAATATGTTGGCGCTTTATAAATAATAATAATATTAAAGAGACTTGTTATGTTATTTCCCATTTGTATGGTTTATTTACTCCATTGTACAGCGCTGTGGAATATGTTGGCACTTTATAAATAATAATAATGTTAAAGAGACTTGGTATGTTATTTACCATTTGTATGGTTTATTTACTCCATTGTACAGCGCTGTGGAATATGTTGGTGCTTCATAAATAATAATAATATTAAAGGGACTTGTTATGTTATTTCCCATTTGTATGGTTTATTTACTCCATTGTACAGAGCTGTGGAATATGTTGGTGCTTTATAAATAATAATAATAATATTAAAGAGACTTGTTATGTTATTTCCCATTTGTATGGTTTATTTACTCCATTGTACAGCGCTGTGGTATATGATGGCGCTTTATAAATAATAATGATAATATTAAAGAGACTTGTTATGTAATTTCCCATTTGTATGGTTTATTTACAACATTGTACAGCGCTGTGGAATATGTTGGCGCTTTATAAATAATAATAATATTAAAAAGACTTGTTATATTATTTACCATTTGTATGGTTTATTTACTCCATTGTACAGCGCTGTGGAATATGATGGCACTTTATAAATAATATTAATATTATTAAGAGACTTGTTATGTTATTTCCCATTTGTATGGTTTATTTACCCCATTGTACAGCGCTGTGGAATATGTTGGCGCTTTATAAATAATAATAATATTAAAGAGACTTATGTTATTTCCTGTTTGTATGGTTTATTTACTCCATTGTACAGCGCTGTGGTATATGTTGGCGCTTTATAAATAATAATAATAATATTAAAGAGACTTGTTATGTTACTTACCATTTGTATGGTTTATTTACTCCATTGTACAGCGCTGTGGTATATGTTGGCGCTTTATAAATAATAATAATAATAATATTAAAGAGACTTGTTATGTTATTTCCCATTTGTATAGTTTATTTACTCCATTGTACAGCGCTGTGGTATATGTTGGCGCTTTATAAATAATAATAATATTAAAGAGACTTGTTATGTTATGTACCATTTGTATGGTTTATTTACTCCATTGTACAGCGCTGTGGTATATGTTGGCGCTTTATAAATAATAATAATAATATTAAAGAGACTTGATATGTTATTTCTCATTTGTATGGTTTATTTACAACATTGTACAGCGCTGTGGAATATTTTGGCGCTTTATAAATAATAATAATATTAAAGAGACTTGTTATGTTATTTACCATTTGTATGGTTTATTTACTCCTCTTGTACAGCGCTGTTGAATATGTTGGCTCTTCATTAATAATAATAATATTAAAGAAACTTGTTATGTTATATTCCATTTGTATGGTTTATTTACTCCATTGTACAGCGCTGTGGTATATGTTGGCGCATTATAAATAAGAATAATAATATTAAAGAGACTTGTTATGTTATTTACCATTTGTATGGTTTATTTACAACATTGTACAGCGCTGTGGAATATGTTGGCGCTTTATAAATAATAATAATAATATTATAGAGACTTGTTATGTTATTTCCCATTTGTATGGTTTATTTACTCCATTGTACAGCGCTGTGGAATATGTTGGCGCTTTATAAATAATAATAATATTAAAGAGACTTGTTATGTTATTTCCCATTTGTATGGTTTATTTACAACATTGTAAAGCGCTGTGTAATATGTTGGCGCTTTATAAATAATAATAATATTAAAGAGACTTGTTATGTTATTTCCCATTTGTATGGTTTATTTACTCCATTGTACAGCGCTGTGGAATATGTTGGCGCTTTATAAATAATAATAATATTAAAGAGACTTGTTATGTTATTTCCCATTTGTATGGTTTATTTACCCCATTGTACAGCGCTCTGGAATATGTTGGCGCTTTATAAATAAAAATAACAATATTAAAGAGACTTGTTATGTTATTTCCCATTTGTATGGTTTATTTACTCCATTGTACAGCGCTGTGGAATATGTTGGCGCTTTATAAATAATAATAATATTAAAGAGACTTGTTATGTTATGTACCATTTGTATGGTTTATTTACCCCATTGTACAGCGCTGTGGTATATGTTGGCGCTTTATAAATAATAATAATATTAAAGAGACTTGTTATGTTATTTACCATTTGTATGGTTTATTTACTCCATTGTACAGAGCTGTGGAATATGTTGGTGCTTTATAAATAATAATAATAATATTAAAGAGACTTGTTATGTTATTTCCCATTTGTATGGTTTATTTACTCCATTGTACAGCGCTGTGGTATATGATGGCGCTATATAAATAATAATAATAATATTAAAGAGACATGTTATGTTATTTCCTATTTGTATGGTTTATTTACTCCATTGTACAGCGCTGTGGAATATGTTGGCGCTTTATAAATAATAATAATAATATTATAGAGACTTGTTATGTTATTTCCCATTTGTATGGTTTATTTACTCCATTGTACAGCGCTGTGGAATATGTTGGCGCTTTATAAATAATAATAATATTAAAGAGACTTGTTATGTTATTTCCCATTTGTATGGTTTATTTACAACATTGTAAAGCGCTGTGTAATATGTTGGCGCTTTATAAATAATAATAATATTAAAGAGACTTGTTATGTTATTTCCCATTTGTATGGTTTATTTACTCCATTGTACAGCGCTGTGGTATATGATGGCGCTATATAAATAATAATAATAATATTAAAGAGACATGTTATGTTATTTCCTATTTTTATGGTTTATTTACTCCATTGTACAGCGCTGTGGTATATGTTGGCGTTTTATAAATAATAATAATATTAAAGAGACTTGTTATGTTATTTACCATTTGTATGGTTTATTTTCTCCATTGTACAGCGCTGTGGTATATGTTGGCGCTTTATAAATAAGAATAATAATATTAAAGAGACTTGTTATGTTATGTACCATTTGTATGGTTTATTTACTCCATTGTACAGCGCTGTGGTATATGTTGGCGCTTTATAAATAATAATAATAATATTAAAGAGACTTGTTATGTTATTTCCCATTTGTATGGTTTATTTACAACATTGTACAGCGCTGTGGAATATGTTGGCGCTTTATAAATAATAATAATATTAAAGAGACTTGTTATGTTATTTCCCATTTGTATGGTTTATTTACTCCATTGTACAGCGCTGTGGAATATGTTGGCACTTTATAAATAATAATAATGTTAAAGAGACTTGGTATGTTATTTACCATTTGTATGGTTTATTTACTCCATTGTACAGCGCTGTGGAATATGTTGGTGCTTCATAAATAATAATAATATTAAAGGGACTTGTTATGTTATTTCCCATTTGTATGGTTTATTTACTCCATTGTACAGAGCTGTGGAATATGTTGGTGCTTTATAAATAATAATAATAATATTAAAGAGACTTGTTATGTTATTTCCCATTTGTATGGTTTATTTACTCCATTGTACAGCGCTGTGGTATATGATGGCGCTTTATAAATAATAATAATAATATTAAAGAGACTTGTTATGTTATTTCCCATTTGTATGGTTTATTTACAACATTGTACAGCGCTGTGGAATATGTTGGCGCTTTATAAATAATAATAATATTAAAGAGACTTGTTATGTTATTTCCCATTTGTATGGTTTATTTACTCCATTGTACAGCGCTGTGGAATATGTTGGCACTTTATAAATAATAATAATGTTAAAGAGACTTGGTATGTTATTTACCATTTGTATGGTTTATTTACTCCATTGTACAGCGCTGTGGATTATGTTGGCGCTTTATAAATAATAATAATAATATTAAAGAGACTTGTTATGTTATTTCCCATTTGTATGGTTTATTTACAACATTGTACAGCGCTGTGGAATATGTTGGCTCTTTATAAATAATAATAATATTAAAGAGACTTGTTATGTTATTTCCCATTTGTATGGTTTATTTACTCCATTGTACAGCGCTGTGGAATATGTTGGCACTTTATAAATAATAATAATGTTAAAGAGACTTGGTATGTTATTTACCATTTGTATGGTTTATTTACTCCATTGTACAGCGCTGTGGAATATGTTGGTGCTTCATAAATAATAATAATATTAAAGGGACTTGTTATGTTATTTCCCATTTGTATGGTTTATTTACTCCATTGTACAGCGCTGTGGTATATGTTGGCGCTTTATAAATAAGAATAATAATATTAAAGAGACGTGTTATGTTATTTCCCATTTGTATGGTTTATTTACAACATTGTACAGCGCTGTGGAATATGTTGGCGCTTTATAAATAATAATAATATTAAAGAGACTTGTTATGTTATTTCCCATTTGTATGGTTTATTTACTCCATTGTACAGCGCTGTGGAATATGTTGGCGCTTTATAAATAATAATAATATTAAAGAGACTTGTTATGTTATGTACCATTTGTATGGTTTATTTACCCCATTGTACAGCGCTGTGGTATATGTTGGCGCTTTATAAATAATAATAATATTAAAGAGACTTGTTATGTTATTTACCATTTGTATGGTTTATTTTCTCCATTGTACAGCGCTGTGGTATATGTTGGCGCTTTATAAATAAGAATAATAATATTAAAGAGACTTGTTATGTTATGTACCATTTGTATGGTTTATTTACTCCATTGTACAGCGCTGTGGTATATGTTGGCGCTTTATAAATAATAATAATAATATTAAAGAGACTTGTTATGTTATTTCCCATTTGTATGGTTTATTTACAACATTGTACAGCGCTGTGGAATATGTTGGCGCTTTATAAATAATAATAATATTAAAGAGACTTGTTATGTTATTTCCCATTTGTATGGTTTATTTACTCCATTGTACAGCGCTGTGGAATATGTTGGCACTTTATAAATAATAATAATGTTAAAGAGACTTGGTATGTTATTTACCATTTGTATGGTTTATTTACTCCATTGTACAGCGCTGTGGAATATGTTGGCGCTTTATAAATAATAATAATATTAAAGAGACTTGTTATGTTATTTCCCATTTGTATGGTTTATTTACTCCATTGTACAGCGCTGTGGAATATGTTGGCACTTTATAAATAATAATAATGTTAAAGAGACTTGGTATGTTATTTACCATTTGTATGGTTTATTTACTCCATTGTACAGCGCTGTGGAATATGTTGGTGCTTCATAAATAATAATAATATTAAAGGGACTTGTTATGTTATTTCCCATTTGTATGGTTTATTTACTCCATTGTACAGAGCTGTGGAATATGTTGGTGCTTTATAAATAATAATAATAATATTAAAGAGACTTGTTATGTTATTTCCCATTTGTATGGTTTATTTACTCCATTGTACAGCGCTGTGGTATATGATGGCGCTTTATAAATAATAATAATAATAATATTAAAGAGACTTGTTATGTTATTTCCCATTTGTATGGTTTATTTACAACATTGTACAGCGCTGTGGAATATGTTGGCGCTTTATAAATAATAATAATATTAAAGAGACTTGTTATGTTATTTCCCATTTGTATGGTTTATTTACTCCATTGTACAGCGCTGTGGAATATGTTGGCACTTTATAAATAATAATAATGTTAAAGAGACTTGGTATGTTATTTACCATTTGTATGGTTTATTTACTCCATTGTACAGCGCTGTGGATTATGTTGGCGCTTTATAAATAATAATAATAATATTAAAGAGACTTGTTATGTTATTTCCCATTTGTATGGTTTATTTACAACATTGTACAGCGCTGTGGAATATGTTGGCGCTTTATAAATAATAATAATATTAAAGAGACTTGTTATGTTATTTCCCATTTGTATGGTTTATTTACTCCATTGTACAGCGCTGTGGAATATGTTGGCACTTTATAAATAATAATAATGTTAAAGAGACTTGGTATGTTATTTACCATTTGTATGGTTTATTTACTCCATTGTACAGCGCTGTGGAATATGTTGGTGCTTCATAAATAATAATAATATTAAAGGGACTTGTTATGTTATTTCCCATTTGTATGGTTTATTTACTCCATTGTACAGCGCTGTGGTATATGTTGGCGCTTTATAAATAAGAATAATAATATTAAAGAGACTTGTTATGTTATTTCGCATTTGTATGGTTTATTTACTCCATTGTACAGCGCTGTGGTATATGTTGGCGCTTTATAAATAAGAATAATAATATTAAAGAGACTTGTTATGTTATTTCCCATTTGTGTGGTTTATTTACAACATTGTACAGCGCTGTGGAATATGTTGGCGCTTTATAAATAATAATAATATTAAAGAGACTTATGTTATTTCCTGTTTGTATGGTTTATTTACTCCATTGTACAGCGCTGTGGTATATGTTGGCGCTTTATAAATAATAATAATAATATTAAAGAGACTTGTTATGTTATGAACCATTTGTATGGTTTATTTACTCCATTGTACAGCGCTGTGGTATATGTTGGCGCTTTAAAATAATAATAATATTAAAGAGACTTGTTATGTTATGTACCATTTGTATGGTTTATTTACTCCATTGTACAGCGCTGTGGTATATGTTGGCGCTTTATAAATAATAATAATAATATTAAAGAGACTTGATATGTTATTTCCCATTTGTATGGTTTATTTACAACATTGTACAGCGCTGTGGAATATGTTGGCGCTTTATAAATAATAATAATATTAACCCCTTAACGACAGATGACGTGCCAGGCACGTCACGGCAAATCGTGGACTTGCCGACAGCTGACGTGCCTGGCACGTCATGCACTAAACTGAGTAAAGAAAGCGACCAGCGGTCGCTTTCTTTACTCTAACGGTGTTGCTACAATGCCTCTAGGTAGAGGCATTGTGCAACACCCCCCAAATGTGCAGGGGCGCGCTACGATCACTCCACGGAGTGATCGTAGCAGCCATTTAAAAATGGCTGCGCCCGCTGCACACATGTGCTTAGAAAGCGAACGATCGTTCGCTTTCTAAGCATCTGCGGTGTTTCTAAAGTGCCTCGCTAGCGAGGAACTTATTAACACCTTCCAGCTCCCCAGAACCGATGGTGGTCGCTCTCCTGAGCGACCCCATCGGCTCAGTAGAAGGGAACGCTGCCTGTACAGGCAGCGATTCCCTTCTAATGGCAAGAGTATCGGAAGTGAAAGTATTTCACTTCCGATGCTCTAGGGGGAGCCAGTCGATGCCGGCACAACAGATCTATGTGATCTGTGTGCAGGCATGTATGGTAAGTGCTCTGATGAGCACTTACCATACTGTCAAAGGCAATATTAGTAAATATTGCCTTTGACAAGTATTGATCTGCCTCCCTCACCTTACTAGTTGTAGTAAGGGAGAGAGACAGATCAGATAAAGTAAAAAATAAAATAATAAAAAAAATATTTAATACAATTTTAAACACCAAGGGCTTTTATAAAAGCCATTTAACCCCTTCCCTGCCATTGATCGCTGTGTACGCAGTGATCATACACAGCAGCACATTTTTTGCTGTCTGTGCATTTTTTAGGGGTTCTTTTTTTTTTTTTACTGTAATTCATTACAGTATAAAAAAAAGCTCTTTTAAGAGAGATTAACCCCTTTCTTGCTGTAGATCACTGCCTAAGCAGCGATCTGACGCAAATGCAGCAATCTTGCTGCAGAAGCATTTTAAATTTTTTTTAAACTTTTTTATTACACCCGTCACGTGTTAAGTATACTCGCTAGGGGACTACGTTTAACGTAAAAAAATTTTTTTTAGCTGTCTGACCGCATGTATAGCGATCAGTAACAGCTGATAAGTGACAAAGGCGGGTTGGCTTTTGCTTAGATGAGCATCACCATTCGTCTGGTTAGATCAATATTTGTAAATATTTGATCTGACCCGTGTAGATCTGCCTCCCTCTCACTTGAGTTTTAGTGAGGGAGGGAGACAGAGCTGTATAATGTAAGTTTTTAATTATAATATATTTAATAGAATTGAGACCCAAAGGCTTTTATAAAAGCCGTTTCCAGTATTTAACCCCTTCACTGCAATTGATCGCTGTGTACGCAGTGATCTTACACAGCAGCACATTTTTTGCTGTCTGTGCATTTTTTTAGGGGTTATTTTTTTTTACTTTGATTTATTACAGTATATCAAAGGCTCTTTTAAGAGCTATTAACCCCTTCCTTGCCGTATATCACTTCCTAAGTAGCACATATGGGCACTGCCTAAGCAGTGCATATGGTCACTGCCTAAGCAGCGCATATGGAGCAATCTAGTCGCAGAAGGATCTTTTTTTGCTATCAGCATTTTTTTTGTCAGACTCGCTAGGGGTTAGTTATACCCACTAGGGGATTACTAGACATGTGCATTCGTTTTCGGACGAATGCATTTTCGGACGAAAATAGCATTTTCGTCCATTCGTCCGAAAAACGAATAACGAAAATTTTAACTAACAAAATCCGAATGAACGAATGGTTAATAAACGAAAATCATTCGTCCATTCGTCCATTCGTGCTATTGGCATTCTAAACCGAAATAGAGTCGGTTTACAATACCAATAGCATTGTACTACATTCCATAAACCGACATGAATGACTTTCGGTTTATGGAATGCATGTAATGCTATTAGCTTCCTATAAACCGAAATTGAGTTCCCATTCATACGAATAGGTCAATTGACCTATTCGTATGAATGTGGACTCTTTCGGTTTATAGAAAGCCAATAGCAGCATGTATTCTATAAGCCGAAAGTCTTTAAAACAAACGACGTTCGGTTTATAGAATACATGTAATGCTATTGCTGTTCTATAAGCCGAAAGACTTTCGGTTATAGAACAGCAATAGCATTACATGTATTCTATAAACTGAACGTCGTTCGTTTTAAAGACTTTCGGCTTATAGAATACTATTGGCATTCTATAAACCTAACTAGAGTCCCTCCTCATTCATAAGAATTTCTTATGAATGGGGACTCGACTCTAGTTCGGTTTATAGAAAGCCAATAGTATTCTATAAGCCGAAAGTCTTTAAAACGAACGACGTTCGGTTTATAGAATACATGTAATGCTATTGCTATTCTATAAACCGAATTACTTTCGGTTTATAGAATAGCCATAGGATTACATGTAGTACATAAGCCGAAAGTCTATAAACCGAAAGTCGTTCGGTTTATAGGCTGTCGGCATTTAACTATACAGAGACAGAGTCTCCATTCATAAAATTATGAATGGAGACTTTGTCTCCGTGTAGTAAAATGCTGAAAGCCTATAAACCGAACGATCGGTTTATAGACTTTCGGCTTATGTAATACATGTAATCCTATGGCTATTCTATAAACCGAAAGTTCGGTTTATAGAATAGCAATAGGAATACATGTATTCCATAAACCGACAGCCTATAAACCGAACGTTCGGTTTATAGGCTGTGGGCATTTTACTACACGGAGACAAAGTCTCCATTCATAATTTTATGAATGGAGACTCTGTCTCCTTATAGTTAAATGCCGGCTTTTAACTATACGGAGACAAAGTCTCCATTTATAATTTTATGAATGGAGACTCTGTCTCCGTATAGTTAAATGCCCACAGCCTATAAACCGAACGTTCGGTTTATAGGCTGTGGGCATTTAACTATACGGAGACAAAGTCTCCATTCATAATTTTATGAATGGAGACTCTGTCTCCGTATAGTTAAATGCTATTGTATTCTATAAACCGACTCTATTTCGGCTTATAGAATGCAATAGTACTACGAATGGACGAATGAACGAATGATTTTCCTTTATTAACCATTCGTTCATTCGGCTTTAGTTAGCTTAGCATTTTCGTTCTTCGGTTTTCGGGCGAATGGACGAAAATGCAATTTTTATTCGTTCGTTTTATAGAATACAAGTAATACTATTGCCTTTCTATGAACCGAACGAGCGCCCCATTCATAAGAATTTCTTATGAATGGGGCTCTCGTTCGGATTATAGAAAGCCAATAGTATTACATTGTATTCTATAAAACGAACGAATAAAAATTAACGAAACGAAAATAATGAACGAATTTCGTCTGAAACGAATGCACTAATGAACGAAATTCGTTTTAGACTAAATAAATAACATTTTCGTCCGAATGGACGAAAACGAAACGAAAATTTTAGTTTTGCACATGTCTAGGGATTACGTGTATTCCTTTTGAAGCTGTCTGAACGCGTGTATAGCGATCAGTAACAGCCGATCAGTGGCAAAGGTGGTTTGGTGATTTCTCAGATGAGCATCACCATTCGTCTGGATCGTAAATATTGTTCTGACCCATATGGATCTGCCTCCCATTCCTCACTTGAGTTTTAGTGAGGGAAAGAGACAGATCTGTATAACATAATTTTTTAATTGTAATAAATTAAATAAAATGTTAAAAAAGTCCCAAGGGCTTTTATAAAAGCCATACCCTTTGTATAGTGTAGTGTATTAACCCCTTCCCTGCCACTGATCACTGAACAGCAGAACATTTTTTCTTGTCTGTGCATTTTTAGGGGTTAATTTTTTTGTACAGTACTACAAAGGCTCTTATAAGAGCTATTAACCCCTTCCTTGCTCTACATGTTCAAATTCCAAGTTTGAAAATCAAAAAGCGCACCTCTCAAATGTAGCCTTTCAACACCCAACAAAGCTGACGAAGCTATGCATGAGTGGTATCCCTGTGCTCGGGAGATGTTGCTGAACATATATTGTGGTATTATTTGTCAGTGACACATACCGAAATATGTGAATTTGTGTCTAAAGTGCAATGTATGTGGGAAAAAATACACAATAAAATGACTACCACAAACTTTGACAAAGGCTGGTGGTAGAATTTGTGCATGGAAAGTGTTAAAATAACACCATTTAAAATAGCCTAGGGTGTCTACTTTTACAAAATATATACTTTTTGGGGTAAAATACACTGTCCTACTTTAAAAAAAAGTCCCAAATGAAAGATGGGCTCAGGCTGACTACACGTCAATATTCCAAGTTGAAAATGCGCACCTTCACAATGTGGCCCTTTTAGCCCCCAAACAACCCAACAAACCTATGCATGGGTGGTATCCCTGTACTCAGGAGATGTTGTTGAACACATATTGGGTTATTGTTTGGCAGTGACACATACCAAAATCTGTGAATTTATGTCTAAAATACAATATTTGTGAAAAAAAAAAACACAAAAATTACTACCACAAACTTTGACAAAGGCTGGTGGTAGAATTAGTGCATGGAAAGTGTTAAAATACCACCATTTGAAATAGCGTAGGGTGTCTACTTTTAAAAAATATATGGGTTGATGGGGTAAAATACACTGGCTGTTTTCAAATATGTCACAAATGGGACATGGGTGCAGGCGGTCTGCATGTCAAAATTTCAATTTGGAAAACCAAAAACGGCACCTACCAAATTTGGCCTTTTACCCCCCAAACAACCCAACAAACCTATGCATGGGTGGTATCCCTGTACTCAAGAGATGTTGCTGAACACTTATTGGGGTGTTATTTGGCAGTGACACATACCAAAATCTGTAAATTCATGTCTGAAGTACAAGGTTTGTGAAAAAAAAACACAAAAAAATTACTACCACAGACTTTGACAAAGGCTGGTGGTAGAATTAGTGCATGGAAAGTGTTAAAATACCACCATTTGAGATAGCCTAGGGTGTCTACTTTTAAAAAATATATGGGTTGATGGGGTAAAATACACTGGCTGGTTTCAAATATGTCCCAAATGGGACATGGGTGCAGGCTGTCTGCATGTAAAAATGTCAAGTTGGAAAACAAAAAACTGCACCTCACAAATTTGGCATTTTAGCCCCCAAACAACCCAACAAACCTATGCATGGGTGGTATCCCTGTACTCAGGAGAAATAGTAGAATCTATTTAGCATGTTTTTTCATTCGCTATTGTCGATGAGGAGAAGTTGTTTCAAATAAAACAAAGGAATTTGTGTATTTTTTTTTTTTTTACCATATTTTATTATTTTTTTTTAATAATATAATAAGATATGATCAAAAATATGGCATCCATAGAAAGCCCTTTTTGTCCCGATAAAAACAATATATAATATGTGTGGGTACAGCAAATGACGAAGAAGAAAATTACTGCTAAACACAAACAGCACAGAAATGTTAAAATAGCCATTGTCCAGAAAGGACAAAAATGTTTCAAAGGCTCTGTCCTTAAGGGGTTAAAGAGACTTGTTATGTTATTTCCAATTTGTATGGTTTATTTACTCCTCTTGTACAGCGCTGTGGAATATGTTGGCGCTTAATAAATAATAATAATATTAAAGAGACTTGTTATGTTATTTCCCATTTGTATGGTTTATTTACTCCATTGTACAGCGCTGTGGAATATGTTGGCGCTTAATAAATAATAATAATATTAAAGAGACTTGTTATGTTATGTACCATTTGTATGGTTTATTTACTCCATTGTACAGCGCTGTGGAATATGTTGGCGCTTCATTAATAATAATAATATTAAAGAGACTTGTTATGTTATTTCCCATTTGTATGGTTTATTTACTCCATTGTACAGCGCTGTGGAATATGTTGGCGCTTTATTAACCCCTTAGTGACATGACTTTTTTTGACTTGTCCGACGCTTGGTGACATGGGCTGTTTTAACATTTCTGAGGTGTTTGTGTTTTGCTGTAATTTATTTGTCTCATTTAGTGTACCCGCACAATCTATATATCGTTTTTATCGTTATAAGAAGGGCTTTCTTTTGATACCATTATTTTGATAATAGCATATAATTTGATGTAAAAAAATAATAACTCTTTTTTTTTTATGACTTTTATTTGAAAAATCGTATACTCATGTACAAGAGACAACAAAAAAACACTGCTAAAAAGTTTCTAATATATGTCCTGAGTTCAGAAATAGCCCATGTTTTTATGTTTTTGTGCTTTTTTATTCATGTTATAGGGCCAGAACTATAAGTGGTGCAAAGCTATTTTAAAATCCTTTCTTTCAAAATTAGTGATAGTGACATTGTAACACTGATATCTGTACCAAATCCATGAATGACACCCAACATGTACATATTTTTGAAAACTAGACCACTCAGGGCATTTAACTTGGGGTATTTTGACACATTTCATGTAGTCATTTTACCACCAATCTATGCCAAAATTTGCAGCAAAAAATCTTTTTTTTTAATTTTTCACATATATTGCAATTTAGGTAAACATTACCTTAAAATGTGAAGGGGTATTTCCAAATAACACCTCAATATGTGTTCAACAACATCTCCTGAGTACAGGGATACCACCCATGCATAGGTTTGTTGGTTTGTTTTGGGGCTAAAAGGCCACATTTAGGGGGTGCGCATTTTGGTTTTCCAACTTGGAATTCTGACATGCAGAAAACTTGTGCCCATGTCCCATTTGGGACTTTTTTTAAGCCAGAAAGTGTATTCTATCCCACAAA
The DNA here is from genome assembly GCA_036172795.1 of Pelodytes ibericus. Taxonomy (NCBI): domain Eukaryota; kingdom Metazoa; phylum Chordata; class Amphibia; order Anura; family Pelodytidae; genus Pelodytes; species Pelodytes ibericus. Next base: position 109,285 of record JAYKOZ010000031.1, read on the forward strand.
ACCATATATTTTTTTAAACTAGACACCCTAGGGTATTTCAAATGGTAGTATTTTAACACTTTCCATGCACTAATTATACTACCAGCCTATGTCAATGTTTTGGGTAGTAATTTCTTTTCACATACATTGTACTTTGGGCATGAATTCACAGATCCTGTTATATGTCAGTGCCAAACAACACCTCAATATGTGTTCAGCAACATCTCCTGAGTACAGGGATACCACCCATGTATAGGTTGGTTAGGTTATTTGGGGGTTAAAAGGCCACATTTAAGGGGTGCGCAATTCCAACCTGGAATTTTGACATGTAGTCAGCCTGCTCCCATGTTCCATTTGGAACATTTTTGAAGCCATCCATATATATAAAGGATAAAGGATATAAAGGAGGATAGCGATGATAGATGGAGGATATAAAGGAGGATAGTGATGATAGACAGAGGATATAAAGGAGGATAGCGATGATAGATAGAGGATATAAAGGAGGATAGCGATGATAGATAGAGGATATAAAGGAGGATAGCGATGATAGACAGAGGATATAAAGGAGGATAGCGATGATAGACAGAGGATATAAAGGAGGATAGCGATGATAGATAGAGGATATAAAGCAGGATAACCATGATGGATAGAGGATATAAAGGAGGATAGCGATGATAGATAGACGATATAAAGGAGGATAGCGATGATAGACAGAGGATATAAAGGAGGATAGCGATGATAGAGGATATAAAGGAGGATAGCGATGATAGACAGAGGATATAAAGGAGGATAGCGATGATAGACAGAGGATATAAAGGAGGATAGCGATGATAGACAGAGGATATAAAGGAGGATAGCGAAGGTAGAGGATATAAAGGAGGATAGCGATGTTAGACAGAGGATATAAAGGAGGATAGCGATGATAGACAGAGGATATAAAGGAGGATAGTGATGATACACAGAGGATATAAAGGAGGATAGCGAAGATAGAGGATATAAAGGAGGATAGCGATGTTAGACAGAGGATATAAAGGAGGATAGCGATGATAGACAGAGGATATAAAGGAGGATAGCGATGATAGATAGAGGATATAAAGGAGGATAGCGATGATAGACAGAGGATATAAAGGAGGATAGAGATGATAGACAGAGTATATAATCGAGGAAAGCGATGATAGACAGAGGATATAAAGGAGGATAGAGATGATAGACAGAGGATATAAAGGAGGATAGCGATGATAGACAGAGGATATAAAGGAGGATAGCGATGATAGACAGAGGATATAAAGGAGGATAGCGATGATAGACAGAGGATATAAAGGAGGATATCAATGATAGACAGAGGATATAAAGGAAGATAGCGATGATAGAGAGAGGATATAAAGGACGATAACGATGATAGACAGAGGATATAAAGGAGGATAGCGAAGATAGAGGATATAAAGGAGGATAGCGATGATAGAGGATATAAAGGAGGATAGCGATGATAGACAGAGGATATAAAGGAGGATAGCGATGATAGACAGAGGATATAAAGGAGGATAGCGATGATAGACAGAGGATATAAAGGAGGATAGCGAAGATAGAGGATATAAAGGAGGATAGCGATGTTAGATAGAGGATATAAAGGAGGATAGCGATGATAGACAGGTGATATAAAGGAGGATAGCGATGATAGACAGAGGATATAAAGGAGGATAGTGATGATACACAGAGGATATAAAGGAGGATAGCGAAGATAGAGGATATAAAGGAGGATAGCGATGTTAGACAGAGGATATAAAGGAGGATAGCGATGATAGACAGAGGATATAAAGGAGGATAGCGATGATAGATAGAGGATATAAAGGAGAATAGCGATGATAGACAGAGGATATAAAGGAGGATAGAGATGATAGACAGAGTATATAATCGAGGAAAGCGATGATAGACAGAGGATATAAAGGAGGATAGAGATGATAGACAGAGGATATAAAGGAGGATAGCGATGATAGACAGAGGATATAAAGGAGGATAGCGATGATAGACAGAGGATATAAAGGAGGATAGCGATGATAGACAGAGGATATAAAGGAGGATAGAGATGATAGACAGAGGATATAAAGGAAGATAGCGATGATAGAGAGAGGATATAAAGGACGATAACGATGATAGACAGAGGATATAAAGGAGGATAGCGATGATAGAGGATATAAAGGAGGATAGCGATGATTGACAGAGGATATAAAGGACGATAACGATGATAGACAGAGGATATAAAGGAGGATAGCGATGATAGAGGATATAAAGGAGGATAACGATGATAGGTGATATAAAGGAGGATAGCGATGATAGACAGAGAATATAAAGGAGGATAGCGATGATAGACAGAGGATATAAAGGAGGATAGCGATGATAGACAGAGGATATAAAGGAGGATAGCGATGAATAAAGGAGGATAGCGATGATAGATGGAGGATATAAAGGAGGATAGCGATGATAGACAGAGGATATAAAGGAGGATAGCAATGATAGATAGAGGATATAAAGCAGGATAACCATGATGGATAGAGGATATAAAGGAGGATAGCGATGATAGATAGAGGATATAAAGGGGGATAACGATGATAGACAGAGGATATAAAGGAGGATAGCGATGATAGAGGATATAAAGGAGGATAGCGATGATAGACAGAGGATATAAAGGAGGATAGCGATGATAGACAGAGGATATAAAGGAGGATAGCGAAGATAGAGGATATAAAGGAGGATAGCGATGTTAGACAGAGGATATAAAGGAGGATAGCGATGATAGACAGAGGATATAAAGGAGGATAGTGATGATACACAGAGGATATAAAGGAGGATAGCGATGATCGAGGATATAAAGGAGGATAGCGATGATAGAGGATATAAAGGAGGATAGCGATGATAGACAGAGGATATAAATGAGGATAGCGATGATAGACAGACGATATAAAGGAGGATAGCGATGATAGACATACGATATAAAGGAGGATAGCGATGATAGAGGATATAAAGGAGGATAGCGATGATAGAGGATATAAAGGGGGATAGCGATGATAGACAGGTGATATAAAGGAGGATAGCGATGATAGACAGAGGATATAAAGGAGGATAGTGATGATACACAGAGGATATAAAGGAGGATAGCGAAGATAGAGGATATAGAGGAGGATAGCGATGTTAGACAGAGGATATAAAGGAGGATAGCGATAATAGACAGAGGATATAAAGGAGGATAGCGATGATAGATAGAGGATATAAAGGAGAATAGCGATGATAGACAGAGGATATAAAGGAGGATAGAGATGATAGACAGAGTATATAATCGAGGAAAGCGATGATAGACAGAGGATATAAAGGAGGATAGAGATGATAGACAGAGGATATAAAGGAGGATAGCGATGATAGACAGAGGATATAAAGGAGGATAGCGATGATAGACAGAGGATATAAAGGAGGATAGAGATGATAGACAGAGTATATAATCGAGGAAAGCGATGATAGACAGAGGATATAAAGGAGGATAGAGATGATAGACAGAGGATATAAAGGAAGATAGCGATGATAGAGAGAGGATATAAAGGACGATAACGATGATAGACAGAGGATATAAAGGAGGATAGCGATGATAGAGGATATAAAGGAGGATAGCGATGATTGACAGAGGATATAAAGGACGATAACGATGATAGACAGAGGATATAAAGGAGGATAGCGATGATAGAGGATATAAAGGAGGATAACGATGATAGGTGATATAAAGGAGGATAGCGATGATAGACAGAGAATATAAAGGAGGATAGCGATGATAGACAGAGGATATAAAGGAGGATAGCGATGATAGACAGAGGATATAAAGGAGGATAGCGATGAATAAAGGAGGATAGCGATGATAGATGGAGGATATAAAGGAGGATAGCGATGATAGACAGAGGATATAAAGGAGGATAGCAATGATAGATAGAGGATATAAAGCAGGATAACCATGATGGATAGAGGATATAAAGGAGGATAGCGATGATAGATAGAGGATATAAAGGGGGATAACGATGATAGACAGAGGATATAAAGGAGGATAGCGATGATAGAGGATATAAAGGAGGATAGCGATGAAAAACAGAGGATATAAAGGAGGATAGCGATGATAGACAGAGGATATAAAGGAGGATAGCGAAGATAGAGGATATAAAGGAGGATAGCGATGTTAGACAGAGGATATAAAGGAGGATAGCGATGATAGACAGAGGATATAAAGGAGGATAGTGATGATACACAGAGGATATAAAGGAGGATAGCGATGATAGAGGATATAAAGGAGGATAGCGATGATAGAGGATATAAAGGAGGATAGCGATGATAGACAGAGGATATAAATGAGGATAGCGATGATAGACAGACGATATAAAGGAGGATAGCGATGATAGACATACGATATAAAGGAGGATAGCGATGATAGAGGATATAAAGGAGGATAGCGATGATAGAGGATATAAAGGGGGATAGCGATGATAGACAGAGGATATAAAGGAGGATAGCGATGATAGACAGAGGATATAAAGGAGGATAGCGATGATAGATAGAGGATATAAAGGACGATATCGATGATAGACAGAGGATATAAAGGAGGATAGCGATGATAGACAGAGGATATAAAGGAGGATAGCGATGATAGATGGAGGATATAAAGGAGGATACCGATGATAGACAGAGGATATAAAGGAGGATAGCGATGATAGATAGAGGATATAAAGCAGGATAACCATGATGGATAGAGGATATAAAGGAGGATAGCGATGATAGACAGAGGATATAAAGGAGGATAGCGATGATAGAGGATATAAAGGAGGATAGCGATGATAGAGGATATAAAGGAGGATAGCGATGATAGACAGAGGATATAAAGGAGTATAGCGATGATAGATAGAGGATATAAAGGAGGATAGCGATGATAGACAGAGGATATAAAGCAGGATAACCATGATGGATAGAGGATATAAAGGAGGATAGCGATGATAGATAGAGGATATAAAGGGGGATAACGATGATAGACAGAGGATATAAAGGAGGATAGCGATGATAAAGGATATAAAGGAGGATAGCGATGATAGACAGAGGATATAAAGGAGGATAACGATGATAGACAGAGGATATAAAGGAGGATAGCGATGATAGATAGAGGATATAAAGGAGGATAGCGATGATAGATAGAGGATATAAAGGAGGATAGCGATGATAGATAGAGGATATAAAGGACGATATCGATGATAGACAGAGGATATAAAGGAGGATAGCGATGATAGACAGAGGATATAAAGGAGGATAGCGATGATAGATAGAGGATATAAAGGAGGATAGCGATGATAGATAGAGGATATAAAGGAGGATAGCGATGATAGATAGAGGATATAAAGGACGATATCGATGATAGACAGAGGATATAAAGGAGGATAGCGATGATAGACAGAGGATTTAAAGGAGGATAGCGATGATAGACAGAGGATATAAAGGAGGATAGCGATGATAGATGGAGGATATAAAGGAGGATATCTATGATAGACAGAGGATATAAAGGAGGATAGCGATGATAGATAGAGGATATAAAGCAGGATAACCATGATGGATAGAGGATATAAAGGAGGATAGCGATGATAGATAGAGGATATAAAGGGGGATAACGATGATAGACAGAGGATATAAAGGAGGATAGCGATGATAGACAGAGGATATAAAGGAGGATAGCGATGATAGACAGAGGATATAAAGGAGAATAGCGAGGATAGACAGAGGATATAAAGGGGGATAGCGATGATAGACAGAGGATATAAAGGAGGATAGCGATGATAGACAGAGGATATAAAGGAGGATAGCGATGATAGAGGATATAAAGGAGGATAGCGATGATAGACAGAGGATATAAAGGAGGATAGCGATGATAGATAGAGGATATAAAGGAGGATAGCGATGATAGACAGAGGATATAAAGGAGGATCGAGATGATAGACAGAGTATATAATCGAGGAAAGCGATGATAGACAGAGGATATAAAGGAGGATAGAGATGATAGACAGAGGATATAAAGGAGGATAGCGATGATAGACAGAGGATATAAAGCAGGATAACCATGATGGATAGAGGATACAAAGGAGGATAGCGATGATAGATAGAGGATATAAAGGGGGATAACGATGATAGACAGAGGATATAAAGGAGGATAGCGATGATAGAGGATATAAAGGAGGATAGTGATGATAGACAGAGGATATAAAGGAGGATAGCGATGATAGATAGAGGATATAAAGGACGATAGTGATGATAGACAGAGGGTATAAAGGAGGATAGCGATGATAGACAGAGGGTATAAAGGAGGATAGCGATGATAGACAGAGGATATAAAGCAGGATAACCATGATGGATAGAGGATATAAAGGAGGATAGCGATGATAGATAGAGGATATAAAGGGGGATAACGATGATAGACAGAGGATATAAAGGAGGATAGCGATGATAGAGGATATAAAGGAGGATAGCGATGATAGACAGAGGATATAAAGGAGGATAGAGATGATAGACAGAGTATATAATCGAGGAAAGCGATGATAGACAGAGGATATAAAGGAGGATAGAGATGATAGACAGAGGATATAAAGGAGGATAGCGATGATAGACAGAGGATATAAAGCAGGATAACCATGATGGATAGAGGATATAAAGGAGGATAGCGATGATAGATAGAGGATATAAAGGGGGATAACGATGATAGACAGAGGATATAAAGGAGGATAGCGATGATAGAGGATATAAAGGAGGATAACGATGATAGGTGATATAAAGGAGGATAGCGATGATAGACAGAGGATATAAAGGAGGATAGCAATGATATACAGAGGATATAAAGGAGGATAACGATGATAGACAGAGGATATAAAGGAGGATAGCGATGATAGATAGAGGATATAAAGGAGGATAGCGATGATAGACAGAGGGTATAAAGGAGGATAGCGATGATAGAGGATATAAAGGAGGATAGCGATGATAGACAGAGGATATAAAGGAGGATAGCGATGATAGATAGAGGATATAAAGGAGGATAGCGATGATAGACAGAGGATATAAAGGAGGATAGAGATGATAGACAGAGTATATAATCGAGGAAAGCGATGATAGACAGAGGATACAAAGGAGGATAGAGATGATAGACAGAGGATATAAAGGAGGATAGCGATGATAGACAGAGGATATAAAGCAGGATAACCATGATGGATAGAGGATATAAAGGAGGATAGCGATGATAGATAGAGGATATAAAGGGGGATAACGATGTTAGACAGAGGATATAAAGGAGGATAGCGATGATAGAGGATATAAAGGAGGATAGTGATGATAGACAGAGGATATAAAGGAGGATAGCGATGATAGATAGAGGATATAAAGGAGGATAGTGATGATAGACAGAGGGTATAAAGGAGGATAGCGATGATAGACAGAGGGTATAAAGGAGGATAGCGATGATAGACAGAGGATATAAAGCAGGATAACCATGATGGATAGAGGATATAAAGGAGGATAGCGATGATAGATAGAGGATATAAAGGGGGATAACGATGATAGACAGAGGATATAAAGGAGGATAGCGATGATAGAGGATATAAAGGAGGATAGCGATGATAGACAGAGGATATAAAGGAGGATAGAGATGATAGACAGAGTATATAATCGAGGAAAGCGATGATAGACAGAGGATATAAAGGAGGATAGAGATGATAGACAGAGGATATAAAGGAGGATAGCGATGATAGACAGAGGATATAAAGCAGGATAACCATGATGGATAGAGGATATAAAGGAGGATAGCGATGATAGATAGAGGATATAAAGGGGGATAACGATGATAGACAGAGGATATAAAGGAGGATAGCGATGATAGAGGATATAAAGGAGGATAACGATGATAGGTGATATAAAGGAGGATAGCGATGATAGACAGAGGATATAAAGGAGGATAGCAATGATATACAGAGGATATAAAGGAGGATAACGATGATAGACAGAGGATATAAAGGAGGATAGCGATGATAGATAGAGGATATAAAGGAGGATAGCGATGATAGATAGAGGATATAAAGGAGGATAGCGATGATAGATAGAGGATATAAAGGACGATATCGATGATAGACAGAGGATATAAAGGAGGATAGCGATGATAGACAGAGGATATAAAGGAGGATAGCGATGATAGATGGAGGATATAAAGGAGGATAGCGATGATAGACAGAGGATATAAAGGAGGATAGCGATGATAGATAGAGGATATAAAGCAGGATAACCATGATGGATAGAGGATATAAAGGAGGATAGCGATGATAGATAGAGGATATAAAGGGGGATAACGATGATAGACAGAGGATATAAAGGAGGATAGCGATGATAGACAGAGGATATAAAGGAGGATAGCGATGATAGACAGAGGATATAAAGGAGAATAGCGAGGATAGACAGAGGATATAAAGGGGGATAGCGATGATAGACAGAGGATATAAAGGAGGATAGCGATGATAGACAGAGGATATAAAGGAGGATAGCGATGATAGAGGATATAAAGGAGGATAGCGATGATAGACAGAGGATATAAAGGAGGATAGCGATGATAGATAGAGGATATAAAGGAGGATAGCGATGATAGACAGAGGATATAAAGGAGGATAGAGATGATAGACAGAGTATATAATCGATTAAAGCGATGATAGACAGAGGATATAAAGGAGGATAGAGATGATAGACAGAGGATATAAAGGAGGATAGCGATGATAGACAGAGGATATAAAGCAGGATAACCATGATGGATAGAGGATATAAAGGAGGATAGCGATGATAGATAGAGGATATAAAGGGGGATAACGATGATAGACAGAGGATATAAAGGAGGATAGCGATGATAGAGGATATAAAGGAGGATAGTGATGATAGACAGAGGATATAAAGGAGGATAGCGATGATAGATAGAGGATATAAAGGAGGATAGTGATGATAGACAGAGGGTATAAAGGAGGATAGCGATGATAGACAGAGGGTATAAAGGAGGATAGCGATGATAGACAGAGGATATAAAGGAGGATAGCGATGATAGATAGAGGATATAAAGGAGGATAGCGATGATAGATAGAGGATATAAAGGACGATATCGATGATAGACAGAGGATATAAAGGAGGATAGCGATGATAGACAGAGGATATAAAGGAGGATAGCGATGAAAGATAGAGGATATAAAGGAGGATAGCGATGATAGACAGAGGATATAAAGGAGGATAGCGATGATAGATGGAGGATATAAAGGAGGATAGCGATGATAGACAGAGGATATAAAGGAGGATAGCGATGATAGATAGAGGATATAAAGCAGGATAACCATGATGGATAGAGGATATAAAGGAGGATAGCGATGATAGATAGAGGATATAAAGGGGGATAACGATGATAGACAGAGGATATAAAGGAGGATAGCGATGATAGAGGATATAAAGGAGGATAGCGATGATAGACAGAGGATATAAAGGAGGATAGCGATGATAGACAGAGGATATAAAGGAAAATAGCGAGTATAGACAGAGGATATAAAGGGGGATAGCGATGATAGACAGAGGATATAAAGGAGGATAGCGATGATAGACAGAGGATATAAAGGAGGATAGCGATGATAGACAGAGGATATAAAGGAGGATAGCGATGATAGAGGATATAAAGGAGGATAGCGATGATAGACAGAGGATATAAAGGAGGATAGCGATGATAGACAGAGGATATAAAGGAGGATAGCGATGATAGACAGAGGATATAAAGGAGGATAGAGATGATAGACAGAGTATATAATCGAGGAAAGCGATGATAGACAGAGGATATAAAGGAGGATAGAGATGATAGACAGAGGATATAAAGGAGGATAGCGATGATAGACAGAGGATATAAAGCAGGATAACCATGATGGATAGAGGATATAAAGGAGGATAGCGATGATAGACAGAGGATATAAAGGAGGATAGAGATGATAGACAGAGGATATAAAGGAGGATAGCGATGATAGACAGAGGATATAAAGGAGGATAGCGATGATAGATGGAGGATATAAAGGAGGATAGCGATGATAGACAGAGGATATAAAGGAGGATAGCGATGATAGATAGAGGATATAAAGCAGGATAACCATGATGGATAGAGGATATAAAGGAGGATAGCGATGATAGATAGAGGATATAAAGGACGATATCGATGATAGACAAAGGATATAAAGGAGGATAGCGATGATAGACAGAGGATATAAAGGAGGATAGCGATGAAAGATAGAGGATATAAAGGAGGATAGCGATGATAGACAGAGGATATAAAGGAGGATAGCGATGATAGATGGAGGATATAAAGGAGGATAGCGATGATAGACAGAGGATATAAAGGAGGATAGCGATGATAGATAGAGGATATAAAGCAGGATAACCATGATGGATAGAGGATATAAAGGAGGATAGCGATGATAGATAGAGGATATAAAGGGGGATAACGATGATAGACAGAGGATATAAAGGAGGATAGCGATGATAGACAGAGGATATAAAGGAGGATAGCGATGATAGACAGAGGATATAAAGGAGAATAGCGAGGATAGACAGAGGATATAAAGGGGGATAGCGATGATAGACAGAGGATATAAAGGAGGATAGCGATGATAGACAGAGGAAATAAAGGAGGATAGCGATGATAGAGGATATAAAGGAGGATAGCGATGATAGACAGAGGATATAAAGGAGGATAGCGATGATAGATAGAGGATATAAAGGAGGATAGCGATGATAGACAGAGGATATAAAGGAGGATAGAGATGATAGACAGAGTATATAATCGATTAAAGCGATGATAGACAGAGGATATAAAGGAGGATAGAGATGATAGACAGAGGATATAAAGGAGGATAGCGATGATAGACAGAGGATATAAAGCAGGATAACCATGATGGATAGAGGATATAAAGGAGGATAGCGATGATAGATAGAGGATATAAAGGGGGATAAAGATTATAGACAGAGGATATGAAGGAGGATAGCGATGATAGAGGATATAAAGGAGGATAGTGATGATAGACAGAGGATATAAAGGAGGATAGCGATGATAGATAGAGGATATAAAGGAGGATAGTGATGATAGACAGAGGGTATAAAGGAGGATAGCGATGATAGACAGAGGGTATAAAGGAGGATAGCGATGATAGACAGAGGATATAAAGGAGGATAGCGATGATAGATAGAGGATATAAAGGAGGATAGCGATGATAGATAGAGGATATAAAGGACGATATCGATGATAGACAGAGGATATAAAGGAGGATAGCGATGATAGACAAAGGATATAAAGGAGGATAGCGATGAAAGATAGAGGATATAAAGGAGGATAGCGATGATAGACAGAGGATATAAAGGAGGATAGCGATGATAGATGGAGGATATAAAGGAGGATAGCGATGATAGACAGAGGATATAAAGGAGGATAGCGATGATAGATAGAGGATATAAAGCAGGATAACCATGATGGATAGAGGATATAAAGGAGGATAGCGATGATAGATGATATAAAGGAGGATAGCGATGATAGACAGAGGATATAAAGGAGGATAGCGATGATAGATAGAGGATATAAAGGAGGATAGCGATGATAGACAGAGGATATAAAGGAGGATAGAGATGATAGACAGAGTATATAATCGAGGAAAGCGATGATAGACAGAGGATACAAAGGAGGATAGAGATGATAGACAGAGGATATAAAGGAGGATAGCGATGATAGACAGAGGATATAAAGCAGGATAACCATGATGGATAGAGGATATAAAGGAGGATAGCGATGATAGATAGAGGATATAAAGGGGGATAACGATGATAGACAGAGGATATAAAGGAGGATAGCGATGATAGAGGATATAAAGGAGGATAGTGATGATAGACAGAGGATATAAAGGAGGATAGCGATGATAGATAGAGGATATAAAGGAGGATAGTGATGATAGACAGAGGGTATAAAGGAGGATAGCGATGATAGACAGAGGGTATAAAGGAGGATAGCGATGATAGACAGAGGATATAAAGCAGGATAACCATGATGGATAGAGGATATAAAGGAGGATAGCGATGATAGATAGAGGATATAAAGGGGGATAACGATGATAGACAGAGGATATAAAGGAGGATAGCGATGATAGAGGATATAAAGGAGGATAGCGATGATAGACAGAGGATATAAAGGAGGATAGAGATGATAGACAGAGTATATAATCGAGGAAAGCGATGATAGACAGAGGATATAAAGGAGGATAGAGATGATAGACAGAGGATATAAAGGAGGATAGCGATGATAGACATAGGATATAAAGCAGGATAACCATGATGGATAGAGGATATAAAGGAGGATAGCGATGATAGATAGAGGATATAAAGGGGGATAACGATGATAGACAGAGGATATAAAGGAGGATAGCGATGATAGAGGATATAAAGGAGGATAACGATGATAGGTGATATAAAGGAGGATAGCGATGATAGACAGAGGATATAAAGGAGGATAGCAATGATATACAGAGGATATAAAGGAGGATAACGATGATAGACAGAGGATATAAAGGAGGATAGCGATGATAGATAGAGGATATAAAGGAGGATAGCGATGATAGATAGAGGATATAAAGGAGGATAGCGATGATAGATAGAGGATATAAAGGACGATATCGATGATAGACAGAGGATATAAAGGAGGATAGCGATGATAGACAGAGGATATAAAGGAGGATAGCGATGATAGATGGAGGATATAAAGGAGGATAGCGATGATAGACAGAGGATATAAAGGAGGATAGCGATGATAGATAGAGGATATAAAGCAGGATAACCATGATGGATAGAGGATATAAAGGAGGATAGCGATGATAGATAGAGGATATAAAGGGGGATAACGATGATAGACAGAGGATATAAAGGAGGATAGCGATGATAGACAGAGGATATAAAGGAGGATAGCGATGATAGACAGAGGATATAAAGGAGAATAGCGAGGATAGACAGAGGATATAAAGGGGGATAGCGATGATAGACAGAGGATATAAAGGAGGATAGCGATGATAGACAGAGGATATAAAGGAGGATAGCGATGATAGAGGATATAAAGGAGGATAGCGATGATAGACAGAGGATATAAAGGAGGATAGCGATGATAGATAGAGGATATAAAGGAGGATAGCGATGATAGACAGAGTATATAAAGGAGGATAGAGATGATAGACAGAGTATATAATCGATTAAAGCGATGATAGACAGAGGATATAAAGGAGGATAGAGATGATAGACAGAGGATATAAAGGAGGATAGCGATGATAGACAGAGGATATAAAGCAGGATAACCATGATGGATAGAGGATATAAAGGAGGATAGCGATGATAGATAGAGGATATAAAGGGGGATAACGATGATAGACAGAGGATATAAAGGAGGATAGCGATGATAGAGGATATAAAGGAGGATAGTGATGATAGACAGAGGATATAAAGGAGGATAGCGATGATAGATAGAGGATATAAAGGAGGATAGTGATGATAGACAGAGGGTATAAAGGAGGATAGCGATGATAGACAGAGGGTATAAAGGAGGATAGCGATGATAGACAGAGGATATAAAGGAGGATAGCGATGATAGATAGAGGATATAAAGGAGGATAGCGATGATAGATAGAGGATATAAAGGACGATATCGATGATAGACAGAGGATATAAAGGAGGATAGCGATGATAGACAGAGGATATAAAGGAGGATAGCGATGAAAGATAGAGGATATAAAGGAGGATAGCGATGATAGACAGAGGATATAAAGGAGGATAGCGATGATAGATGGAGGATATAAAGGAGGATAGCGATGATAGACAGAGGATATAAAGGAGGATAACGATGATAGACAGAGGATATAAAGGAGGATAGCGATGATAGATAGAGGATATAAAGGAGGATAGCGATGATAGACAGAGGGTATAAAGGAGGATAGCGATGATAGAGGATATAAAGGAGGATAGCGATGATAGACAGAGGATATAAAGGAGGATAGCGATGATAGATAGAGGATATAAAGGAGGATAGCGATGATAGACAGAGGATATAAAGGAGGATAGAGATGATAGACAGAGTATATAATCGAGGAAAGCGATGATAGACAGAGGATACAAAGGAGGATAGAGATGATAGACAGAGGATATAAAGGAGGATAGCGATGATAGACAGAGGATATAAAGCAGGATAACCATGATGGATAGAGGATATAAAGGAGGATAGCGATGATAGATAGAGGATATAAAGGGGGATAACGATGTTAGACAGAGGATATAAAGGAGGATAGCGATGATAGAGGATATAAAGGAGGATAGTGATGATAGACAGAGGATATAAAGGAGGATAGCGATGATAGATAGAGGATATAAAGGAGGATAGTGATGATAGACAGAATGTATAAAGGAGGATAGCGATGATAGACAGAGGGTATAAAGGAGGATAGCGATGATAGACAGAGGATATAAAGCAGGATAACCATGATGGATAGAGGATATAAAGGAGGATAGCGATGATAGATAGAGGATATAAAGGGGGATAACGATGATAGACAGAGGATATAAAGGAGGATAGCGATGATAGAGGATATAAAGGAGGATAGCGATGATAGACAGAGGATATAAAGGAGGATAGAGATGATAGACAGAGTATATAATCGAGGAAAGCGATGATAGACAGAGGATATAAAGGAGGATAGAGATGATAGACAGAGGATATAAAGGAGGATAGCGATGATAGACAGAGGATATAAAGCAGGATAACCATGATGGATAGAGGATATAAAGGAGGATAGCGATGATAGATAGAGGATATAAAGGGGGATAACGATGATAGACAGAGGATATAAAGGAGGATAGCGATGATAGAGGATATAAAGGAGGATAACGATGATAGGTGATATAAAGGAGGATAGCGATGATAGACAGAGGATATAAAGGAGGATAGCAATGATATACAGAGGATATAAAGGAGGATAACGATGATAGACAGAGGATATAAAGGAGGATAGCGATGATAGATAGAGGATATAAAGGAGGATAGCGATGATAGATAGAGGATATAAAGGAGGATAGCGATGATAGATAGAGGATATAAAGGACGATATCGATGATAGACAGAGGATATAAAGGAGGATAGCGATGATAGACAGAGGATATAAAGGAGGATAGCGATGATAGATGGAGGATATAAAGGAGGATAGCGATGATAGACAGAGGATATAAAGGAGGATAGCGATGATAGATAGAGGATATAAAGCAGGATAACCATGATGGATAGAGGATATAAAGGAGGATAGCGATGATAGATAGAGGATATAAAGGGGGATAACGATGATAGACAGAGGATATAAAGGAGGATAGCGATGATAGACAGAGGATATAAAGGAGGATAGCGATGATAGACAGAGGATATAAAGGAGAATAGCGAGGATAGACAGAGGATATAAAGGGGGATAGCGATGATAGACAGAGGATATAAAGGAGGATAGCGATGATAGACAGAGGATATAAAGGAGGATAGCGATGATAGAGGATATAAAGGAGGATAGCGATGATAGACAGAGGATATAAAGGAGGATAGCGATGATAGATAGAGGATATAAAGGAGGATAGCGATGATAGACAGAGGATATAAAGGAGGATAGAGATGATAGACAGAGTATATAATCGATTAAAGCGATGATAGACAGAGGATATAAAGGAGGATAGAGATGATAGACAGAGGATATAAAGGAGGATAGCGATGATAGACAGAGGATATAAAGCAGGATAACCATGATGGATAGAGGATATAAAGGAGGATAGCGATGATAGATAGAGGATATAAAGGGGGATAACGATGATAGACAGAGGATATAAAGGAGGATAGCGATGATAGAGGATATAAAGGAGGATAGTGATGATAGACAGAGGATATAAAGGAGGATAGCGATGATAGATAGAGGATATAAAGGAGGATAGTGATGATAGACAGAGGGTATAAAGGAGGATAGCGATGATAGACAGAGGGTATAAAGGAGGATAGCGATGATAGACAGAGGATATAAAGGAGGATAGCGATGATAGATAGAGGATATAAAGGAGGATAGCGATGATAGATAGAGGATATAAAGGACGATATCGATGATAGACAGAGGATATAAAGGAGGATAGCGATGATAGACAGAGGATATAAAGGAGGATAGCGATGAAAGATAGAGGATATAAAGGAGGATAGCGATGATAGACAGAGGATATAAAGGAGGATAGCGATGATAGATGGAGGATATAAAGGAGGATAGCGATGATAGACAGAGGATATAAAGGAGGATAGCGATGATAGATAGAGGATATAAAGCAGGATAACCATGATGGATAGAGGATATAAAGGAGGATAGCGATGATAGATAGAGGATATAAAGGGGGATAACGATGATAGACAGAGGATATAAAGGAGGATAGCGATGATAGAGGATATAAAGGAGGATAGCGATGATAGACAGAGGATATAAAGGAGGATAGCGATGATAGACAGAGGATATAAAGGAAAATAGCGAGTATAGACAGAGGATATAAAGGGGGATAGCGATGATAGACAGAGGATATAAAGGAGGATAGCGATGATAGACAGAGGATATAAAGGAGGATAGCGATGATAGAGGATATAAAGGAGGATAGCGATGATAGACAGAGGATATAAAGGAGGATAGCGATGATAGACAGAGGATATAAAGGAGGATAGCGATGATAGACAGATTATATAAAGGAGGATAGAGATGATAGACAGAGTATATAATCGAGGAAAGCGATGATAGACAGAGGATATAAAGGAGGATAGAGATGATAGACAGAGGATATAAAGGAGGATAGCGATGATAGACAGAGGATATAAAGCAGGATAACCATGATGGATAGAGGATATAAAGGAGGATAGCGATGATAGACAGAGGATATAAAGGAGGATAGAGATGATAGACAGAGGATATAAAGGAGGATAGCGATGATAGACAGAGGATATAAAGGAGGATAGCGATGATAGATGGAGGATATAAAGGAGGATAGCGATGATAGACAGAGGATATAAAGGAGGATAGCGATGATAGATAGAGGATATAAAGCAGGATAACCATGATGGATAGAGGATATAAAGGAGGATAGCGATGATAGATAGAGGATATAAAGGACGATATCGATGATAGACAAAGGATATAAAGGAGGATAGCGATGATAGACAGAGGATATAAAGGAGGATAGCGATGAAAGATAGAGGATATAAAGGAGGATAGCGATGATAGACAGAGGATATAAAGGAGGATAGCGATGATAGATGGAGGATATAAAGGAGGATAGCGATGATAGACAGAGGATATAAAGGAGGATAGCGATGATAGATAGAGGATATAAAGCAGGATAACCATGATGGATAGAGGATATAAAGGAGGATAGCGATGATAGATAGAGGATATAAAGGGGGATAACGATGATAGACAGAGGATATAAAGGAGGATAGCGATGATAGACAGAGGATATAAAGGAGGATAGCGATGATAGACAGAGGATATAAAGGAGAATAGCGAGGATAGACAGAGGATATAAAGGGGGATAGCGATGATAGACAGAGGATATAAAGGAGGATAGCGATGATAGACAGAGGAAATAAAGGAGGATAGCGATGATAGAGGATATAAAGGAGGATAGCGATGATAGACAGAGGATATAAAGGAGGATAGCGATGATAGATAGAGGATATAAAGGAGGATAGCGATGATAGACAGAGGATATAAAGGAGGATAGAGATGATAGACAGAGTATATAATCGATTAAAGCGATGATAGACAGAGGATATAAAGGAGGATAGAGATGATAGACAGAGGATATAAAGGAGGATAGCGATGATAGACAGAGGATATAAAGCAGGATAACCATGATGGATAGAGGATATAAAGGAGGATAGCGATGATAGATAGAGGATATAAAGGGGGATAAAGATTATAGACAGAGGATATGAAGGAGGATAGCGATGATAGAGGATATAAAGGAGGATAGTGATGATAGACAGAGGATATAAAGGAGGATAGCGATGATAGATAGAGGATATAAAGGAGGATAGTGATGATAGACAGAGGGTATAAAGGAGGATAGCGATGATAGACAGAGGGTATAAAGGAGGATAGCGATGATAGACAGAGGATATAAAGGAGGATAGCGATGATAGATAGAGGATATAAAGGAGGATAGCGATGATAGATAGAGGATATAAAGGACGATATCGATGATAGACAGAGGATATAAAGGAGGATAGCGATGATAGACAAAGGATATAAAGGAGGATAGCGATGAAAGATAGAGGATATAAAGGAGGATAGCGATGATAGACAGAGGATATAAAGGAGGATAGCGATGATAGATGGAGGATATAAAGGAGGATAGCGATGATAGACAGAGGATATAAAGGAGGATAGCGATGATAGATAGAGGATATAAAGCAGGATAACCATGATGGATAGAGGATATAAAGGAGGATAGCGATGATAGATGATATAAAGGAGGATAGCGATGATAGACAGAGGATATAAAGGAGGATAGCGATGATAGATAGAGGATATAAAGGAGGATAGCGATGATAGACAGAGGATATAAAGGAGGATAGAGATGATAGACAGAGTATATAATCGAGGAAAGCGATGATAGACAGAGGATACAAAGGAGGATAGAGATGATAGACAGAGGATATAAAGGAGGATAGCGATGATAGACAGAGGATATAAAGCAGGATAACCATGATGGATAGAGGATATAAAGGAGGATAGCGATGATAGATAGAGGATATAAAGGGGGATAACGATGATAGACAGAGGATATAAAGGAGGATAGCGATGATAGAGGATATAAAGGAGGATAGTGATGATAGACAGAGGATATAAAGGAGGATAGCGATGATAGATAGAGGATATAAAGGAGGATAGTGATGATAGACAGAGGGTATAAAGGAGGATAGCGATGATAGACAGAGGGTATAAAGGAGGATAGCGATGATAGACAGAGGATATAAAGCAGGATAACCATGATGGATAGAGGATATAAAGGAGGATAGCGATGATAGATAGAGGATATAAAGGGGGATAACGATGATAGACAGAGGATATAAAGGAGGATAGCGATGATAGAGGATATAAAGGAGGATAGCGATGATAGACAGAGGATATAAAGGAGGATAGAGATGATAGACAGAGTATATAATCGAGGAAAGCGATGATAGACAGAGGATATAAAGGAGGATAGAGATGATAGACAGAGGATATAAAGGAGGATAGCGATGATAGACAGAGGATATAAAGGAGGATAGCGATGATAGATAGAGGATATAAAGCAGGATAACCATGATGGATAGAGGATATAAAGGAGGATAGCGATGATAGATAGAGGATATAAAGGGGGATAACGATGATAGACAGAGGATATAAAGGAGGATAGCGATGATAGACAGAGGATATAAAGGAGGATAGCGATGATAGACAGAGGATATAAAGGAGAATAGCGAGGATAGACAGAGGATATAAAGGGGGATAGCGATGATAGACAGAGGATATAAAGGAGGATAGCGATGATAGACAGAGGATATAAAGGAGGATAGCGATGATAGAGGATATAAAGGAGGATAGCGATGATAGACAGAGGATATAAAGGAGGATAGCGATGATAGATAGAGGATATAAAGGAGGATAGCGATGATAGACAGAGGATATAAAGGAGGATAGAGATGATAGACAGAGTATATAATCGATTAAAGCGATGATAGACAGAGGATATAAAGGAGGATAGAGATGATAGACAGAGGATATAAAGGAGGATAGCGATGATAGACAGAGGATATAAAGCAGGATAACCATGATGGATAGAGGATATAAAGGAGGATAGCGATGATAGATAGAGGATATAAAGGGGGATAACGATGATAGACAGAGGATATAAAGGAGGATAGCGATGATAGAGGATATAAAGGAGGATAGTGATGATAGACAGAGGATATAAAGGAGGATAGCGATGATAGATAGAGGATATAAAGGAGGATAGTGATGATAGACAGAGGGTATAAAGGAGGATAGCGATGATAGACAGAGGGTATAAAGGAGGATAGCGATGATAGACAGAGGATATAAAGGAAAATAGCGAGTATAGACAGAGGATATAAAGGGGGATAGCGATGATAGACAGAGGATATAAAGGAGGATAGCGATGATAGACAGAGGATATAAAGGAGGATAGCGATGATAGAGGATATAAAGGAGGATAGCGATGATAGACAGAGGATATAAAGGAGGATAGCGATGATAGACAGAGGATATAAAGGAGGATAGCGATGATAGACAGAGGATATAAAGGAGGATAGAGATGATAGACAGAGTATATAATCGAGGAAAGCGATGATAGACAGAGGATATAAAGGAGGATAGAGATGATAGACAGAGGATATAAAGGAGGATAGCGATGATAGACAGAGGATATAAAGCAGGATAACCATGATGGATAGAGGATATAAAGGAGGATAGCGATGATAGACAGAGGATATAAAGGAGGATAGAGATGATAGACAGAGGATATAAAGGAGGATAGCGATGATAGACAGAGGATATAAAGGAGGATAGCGATGATAGATGGAGGATATAAAGGAGGATAGCGATGATAGACAGAGGATATAAAGGAGGATAGCGATGATAGATAGAGGATATAAAGCAGGATAACCATGATGGATAGAGGATATAAAGGAGGATAGCGATGATAGATAGAGGATATAAAGGACGATATCGATGATAGACAAAGGATATAAAGGAGGATAGCGATGATAGACAGAGGATATAAAGGAGGATAGCGATGAAAGATAGAGGATATAAAGGAGGATAGCGATGATAGACAGAGGATATAAAGGAGGATAGCGATGATAGATGGAGGATATAAAGGAGGATAGCGATGATAGACAGAGGATATAAAGGAGGATAGCGATGATAGATAGAGGATATAAAGCAGGATAACCATGATGGATAGAGGATATAAAGGAGGATAGCGATGATAGATAGAGGATATAAAGGGGGATAACGATGATAGACAGAGGATATAAAGGAGGATAGCCATGATAGACAGAGGATATAAAGGAGGATAGCGATGATAGACAGAGGATATAAAGGAGAATAGCGAGGATAGACAGAGGATATAAAGGGGGATAGCGATGATAGACAGAGGATATAAAGGAGGATAGCGATGATAGACAGAGGAAATAAAGGAGGATAGCGATGATAGAGGATATAAAGGAGGATAGCGATGATAGACAGAGGATATAAAGGAGGATAGCGATGATAGATAGAGGATATAAAGGAGGATAGCGATGATAGACAGAGGATATAAAGGAGGATAGAGATGATAGACAGAGTATATAATCGATTAAAGCGATGATAGACAGAGGATATAAAGGAGGATAGAGATGATAGACAGAGGATATAAAGGAGGATAGCGATGATAGACAGAGGATATAAAGCAGGATAACCATGATGGATAGAGGATATAAAGGAGGATAGCGATGATAGATAGAGGATATAAAGGGGGATAAAGATTATAGACAGAGGATATGAAGGAGGATAGCGATGATAGAGGATATAAAGGAGGATAGTGATGATAGACAGAGGATATAAAGGAGGATAGCGATGATAGATAGAGGATATAAAGGAGGATAGTGATGATAGACAGAGGGTATAAAGGAGGATAGCGATGATAGACAGAGGGTATAAAGGAGGATAGCGATGATAGACAGAGGATATAAAGGAGGATAGCGATGATAGATAGAGGATATAAAGGAGGATAGCGATGATAGATAGAGGATATAAAGGACGATATCGATGATAGACAGAGGATATAAAGGAGGATAGCGATGATAGACAAAGGATATAAAGGAGGATAGCGATGAAAGATAGAGGATATAAAGGAGGATAGCGATGATAGACAGAGGATATAAAGGAGGATAGCGATGATAGATGGAGGATATAAAGGAGGATAGCGATGATAGACAGAGGATATAAAGGAGGATAGCGATGATAGATAGAGGATATAAAGCAGGATAACCATGATGGATAGAGGATATAAAGGAGGATAGCGATGATAGATGATATAAAGGAGGATAGCGATGATAGACAGAGGATATAAAGGAGGATAGCGA
Source organism: Pelodytes ibericus (assembly GCA_036172795.1). Taxonomy (NCBI): domain Eukaryota; kingdom Metazoa; phylum Chordata; class Amphibia; order Anura; family Pelodytidae; genus Pelodytes; species Pelodytes ibericus. The sequence goes on from JAYKOZ010000031.1 coordinate 131,576, forward strand.
TGATAGATAGAGGATATAAAGGAGGATAGCGATGATAGACAGAGGATATAAAGGAGGATAGAGATGATAGACAGAGTATATAATCGAGGAAAGCGATGATAGACAGAGGATACAAAGGAGGATAGAGATGATAGACAGAGGATATAAAGGAGGATAGCGATGATAGACAGAGGATATAAAGCAGGATAACCATGATGGATAGAGGATATAAAGGAGGATAGCGATGATAGATAGAGGATATAAAGGGGGATAACGATGATAGACAGAGGATATAAAGGAGGATAGCGATGATAGAGGATATAAAGGAGGATAGTGATGATAGACAGAGGATATAAAGGAGGATAGCGATGATAGATAGAGGATATAAAGGAGGATAGTGATGATAGACAGAGGGTATAAAGGAGGATAGCGATGATAGACAGAGGGTATAAAGGAGGATAGCGATGATAGACAGAGGATATAAAGCAGGATAACCATGATGGATAGAGGATATAAAGGAGGATAGCGATGATAGATAGAGGATATAAAGGGGGATAACGATGATAGACAGAGGATATAAAGGAGGATAGCGATGATAGAGGATATAAAGGAGGATAGCGATGATAGACAGAGGATATAAAGGAGGATAGAGATGATAGACAGAGTATATAATCGAGGAAAGCGATGATAGACAGAGGATATAAAGGAGGATAGAGATGATAGACAGAGGATATAAAGGAGGATAGCGATGATAGACAGAGGATATAAAGCAGGATAACCATGATGGATAGAGGATATAAAGGAGGATAGCGATGATAGATAGAGGATATAAAGGGGGATAACGATGATAGACAGAGGATATAAAGGAGGATAGCGATGATAGAGGATATAAAGGAGGATAACGATGATAGGTGATATAAAGGAGGATAGCGATGATAGACAGAGGATATAAAGGAGGATAGCAATGATATACAGAGGATATAAAGGAGGATAACGATGATAGACAGAGGATATAAAGGAGGATAGCGATGATAGATAGAGGATATAAAGGAGGATAGCGATGATAGATAGAGGATATAAAGGAGGATAGCGATGATAGATAGAGGATATAAAGGACGATATCGATGATAGACAGAGGATATAAAGGAGGATAGCGATGATAGACAGAGGATATAAAGGAGGATAGCGATGATAGATGGAGGATATAAAGGAGGATAGCGATGATAGACAGAGGATATAAAGGAGGATAGCGATGATAGATAGAGGATATAAAGCAGGATAACCATGATGGATAGAGGATATAAAGGAGGATAGCGATGATAGATAGAGGATATAAAGGGGGATAACGATGATAGACAGAGGATATAAAGGAGGATAGCGATGATAGACAGAGGATATAAAGGAGGATAGCGATGATAGACAGAGGATATAAAGGAGAATAGCGAGGATAGACAGAGGATATAAAGGGGGATAGCGATGATAGACAGAGGATATAAAGGAGGATAGCGATGATAGACAGAGGATATAAAGGAGGATAGCGATGATAGAGGATATAAAGGAGGATAGCGATGATAGACAGAGGATATAAAGGAGGATAGCGATGATAGATAGAGGATATAAAGGAGGATAGCGATGATAGACAGAGGATATAAAGGAGGATAGAGATGATAGACAGAGTATATAATCGATTAAAGCGATGATAGACAGAGGATATAAAGGAGGATAGAGATGATAGACAGAGGATATAAAGGAGGATAGCGATGATAGACAGAGGATATAAAGCAGGATAACCATGATGGATAGAGGATATAAAGGAGGATAGCGATGATAGATAGAGGATATAAAGTGGGATAACGATGATAGACAGAGGATATAAAGGAGGATAGCGATGATAGAGGATATAAAGGAGGATAGTGATGATAGACAGAGGATATAAAGGAGGATAGCGATGATAGATAGAGGATATAAAGGAGGATAATGATGATAGACAGAGGGTATAAAGGAGGATAGCGATGATAGACAGAGGGTATAAAGGAGGATAGCGATGATAGACAGAGGATATAAAGGAGGATAGCGATGATAGATAGAGGATATAAAGGAGGATAGCGATGATAGATAGAGGATATAAAGGACGATATCGATGATAGACAGAGGATATAAAGGAGGATAGCGATGATAGACAAAGGATATAAAGGAGGATAGCGATGAAAGATAGAGGATATAAAGGAGGATAGCGATGATAGACAGAGGATATAAAGGAGGATAGCGATGATAGATGGAGGATATAAAGGAGGATAGCGATGATAGACAGAGGATATAAAGGAGGATAGCGATGATAGATAGAGGATATAAAGCAGGATAACCATGATGGATAGAGGATATAAAGGAGGATAGCGATGATAGATGATATAAAGGAGGATAGCGATGATAGACAGAGGATATAAAGGAGGATAGCGATGATAGATAGAGGATATAAAGGAGGATAGCGATGATAGACAGAGGATATAAAGGAGGATAGAGATGATAGACAGAGTATATAATCGAGGAAAGCGATGATAGACAGAGGATACAAAGGAGGATAGAGATGATAGACAGAGGATATAAAGGAGGATAGCGATGATAGACAGAGGATATAAAGCAGGATAACCATGATGGATAGAGGATATAAAGGAGGATAGCGATGATAGATAGAGGATATAAAGGGGGATAACGATGATAGACAGAGGATATAAAGGAGGATAGCGATGATAGAGGATATAAAGGAGGATAGTGATGATAGACAGAGGATATAAAGGAGGATAGCGATGATAGATAGAGGATATAAAGGAGGATAGTGATGATAGACAGAGGGTATAAAGGAGGATAGCGATGATAGACAGAGGGTATAAAGGAGGATAGCGATGATAGACAGAGGATATAAAGCAGGATAACCATGATGGATAGAGGATATAAAGGAGGATAGCGATGATAGATAGAGGATATAAAGGGGGATAACGATGATAGACAGAGGATATAAAGGAGGATAGCGATGATAGAGGATATAAAGGAGGATAGCGATGATAGACAGAGGATATAAAGGAGGATAGAGATGATAGACAGAGTATATAATCGAGGAAAGCGATGATAGACAGAGGATATAAAGGAGGATAGAGATGATAGACAGAGGATATAAAGGAGGATAGCGATGATAGACAGAGGATATAAAGCAGGATAACCATGATGGATAGAGGATATAAAGGAGGATAGCGATGATAGATAGAGGATATAAAGGGGGATAACGATGATAGACAGAGGATATAAAGGAGGATAGCGATGATAGAGGATATAAAGGAGGATAACGATGATAGGTGATATAAAGGAGGATAGCGATGATAGACAGAGGATATAAAGGAGGATAGCAATGATATACAGAGGATATAAAGGAGGATAACGATGATAGACAGAGGATATAAAGGAGGATAGCGATGATAGATAGAGGATATAAAGGAGGATAGCGATGATAGATAGAGGATATAAAGGAGGATAGCGATGATAGATAGAGGATATAAAGGACGATATCGATGATAGACAGAGGATATAAAGGAGGATAGCGATGATAGACAGAGGATATAAAGGAGGATAGCGATGATAGATGGAGGATATAAAGGAGGATAGCGATGATAGACAGAGGATATAAAGGAGGATAGCGATGATAGATAGAGGATATAAAGCAGGATAACCATGATGGATAGAGGATATAAAGGAGGATAGCGATGATAGATAGAGGATATAAAGGGGGATAACGATGATAGACAGAGGATATAAAGGAGGATAGCGATGATAGACAGAGGATATAAAGGAGGATAGCGATGATAGACAGAGGATATAAAGGAGAATAGCGAGGATAGACAGAGGATATAAAGGGGGATAGCGATGATAGACAGAGGATATAAAGGAGGATAGCGATGATAGACAGAGGATATAAAGGAGGATAGCGATGATAGAGGATATAAAGGAGGATAGCGATGATAGACAGAGGATATAAAGGAGGATAGCGATGATAGATAGAGGATATAAAGGAGGATAGCGATGATAGACAGAGGATATAAAGGAGGATAGAGATGATAGACAGAGGATATAAAGGAGGATAGCGATGATAGACAGAGGATATAAAGCAGGATAACCATGATGGATAGAGGATATAAAGGAGGATAGCGATGATAGATAGAGGATATAAAGTGGGATAACGATGATAGACAGAGGATATAAAGGAGGATAGCGATGATAGAGGATATAAAGGAGGATAGTGATGATAGACAGAGGATATAAAGGAGGATAGCGATGATAGATAGAGGATATAAAGGAGGATAGTGATGATAGACAGAGGGTATAAAGGAGGATAGCGATGATAGACAGAGGGTATAAAGGAGGATAGCGATGATAGACAGAGGATATAAAGGAGGATAGCGATGATAGATAGAGGATATAAAGGAGGATAGCGATGATAGATAGAGGATATAAAGGACGATATCGATGATAGACAGAGGATATAAAGGAGGATAGCGATGATAGACAGAGGATATAAAGGAGGATAGCGATGAAAGATAGAGGATATAAAGGAGGATAGCGATGATAGACAGAGGATATAAAGGAGGATAGCGATGATAGATGGAGGATATAAAGGAGGATAGCGATGATAGACAGAGGATATAAAGGAGGATAGCGATGATAGATAGAGGATATAAAGCAGGATAACCATGATGGATAGAGGATATAAAGGAGGATAGCGATGATAGATAGAGGATATAAAGGGGGATAACGATGATAGACAGAGGATATAGAGGAGGATAGCGATGATAGAGGATATAAAGGAGGATAGCGATGATAGACAGAGGATATAAAGGAGGATAGCGATGATAGACAGAGGATATAAAGGAAAATAGCGAGTATAGACAGAGGATATAAAGGGGGATAGCGATGATAGACAGAGGATATAAAGGAGGATAGCGATGATAGACAGAGGATATAAAGGAGGATAGCGATGATAGACAGAGGATATAAAGGAGGATAGCGATGATAGAGGATATAAAGGAGGATAGCGATGATAGACAGAGGATATAAAGGAGGATAGCGATGATAGACAGAGGATATAAAGGAGGATAGCGATGATAGACAGAGGATATAAAGGAGGATAGAGATGATAGACAGAGTATATAATCGAGGAAAGCGATGATAGACAGAGGATATAAAGGAGGATAGAGATGATAGACAGAGGATATAAAGGAGGATAGCGATGATAGACAGAGGATATAAAGCAGGATAACCATGATGGATAGAGGATATAAAGGAGGATAGCGATGATAGACAGAGGATATAAAGGAGGATAGAGATGATAGACAGAGGATATAAAGGAGGATAGCGATGATAGACAGAGGATATAAAGGAGGATAGCGATGATAGATGGAGGATATAAAGGAGGATAGCGATGATAGACAGAGGATATAAAGGAGGATAGCGATGATAGATAGAGGATATAAAGCAGGATAACCATGATGGATAGAGGATATAAAGGAGGATAGCGATGATAGATAGAGGATATAAAGGGGGATAACGATGATAGACAGAGGATATAAAGGAGGATAGCGATGATAGACAGAGGATATAAAGGAGGATAGCGATGATAGACAGAGGATATAAAGGAGAATAGCGAGGATAGACAGAGGATATAAAGGGGGATAGCGATGATAGACAGAGGATATAAAGGAGGATAGCGATGATAGACAGAGGATATAAAGGAGGATAGCGATGATAGAGGATATAAAGGAGGATAGCGATGATAGACAGAGGATATAAAGGAGGATAGCGATGATAGATAGAGGATATAAAGGAGGATAGCGATGATAGACAGAGGATATAAAGGAGGATAGAGATGATAGACAGAGTATATAATCGATTAAAGCGATGATAGACAGAGGATATAAAGGAGGATAGAGATGATAGACAGAGGATATAAAGGAGGATAGCGATGATAGACAGAGGATATAAAGCAGGATAACCATGATGGATAGAGGATATAAAGGAGGATAGCGATGATAGATAGAGGATATAAAGGGGGATAAAGATTATAGACAGAGGATATGAAGGAGGATAGCGATGATAGAGGATATAAAGGAGGATAGTGATGATAGACAGAGGATATAAAGGAGGATAGCGATGATAGATAGAGGATATAAAGGAGGATAGTGATGATAGACAGAGGGTATAAAGGAGGATAGCGATGATAGACAGAGGGTATAAAGGAGGATAGCGATGATAGACAGAGGATATAAAGGAGGATAGCGATGATAGATAGAGGATATAAAGGAGGATAGCGATGATAGATAGAGGATATAAAGGACGATATCGATGATAGACAGAGGATATAAAGGAGGATAGCGATGATAGACAAAGGATATAAAGGAGGATAGCGATGAAAGATAGAGGATATAAAGGAGGATAGCGATGATAGACAGAGGATATAAAGGAGGATAGCGATGATAGATGGAGGATATAAAGGAGGATAGCGATGATAGACAGAGGATATAAAGGAGGATAGCGATGATAGATAGAGGATATAAAGCAGGATAACCATGATGGATAGAGGATATAAAGGAGGATAGCGATGATAGATAGAGGATATAAAGGAGGATAGCGATGATAGACAGAGGATGTAAAGGAGGATAGCGATGATAGAGGATATAAAGGAGGATAGCGATGATAGACAGAGGATATAAAGGAGGATAGCGATGATAGACAGAGGATATAAAGGAGGATAGCGATGATAGACAGAGGATATAAAGGAGGATAGAGATGATAGACAGAGTATATAATCGAGGAAAGCGATAATAGACAGAGGATAAAAAGGAGGATAGAGATGATAGACAGAGGATATAAAGGAGGATAGCGATGATAGACAGAGGATATAAAGCAGGATAACCATGATGGATAGAGGATATAAAGGAGGATAGCGATGATAGACAGAGGATATAAAGGAGGATAACGATGATAGACAGAGGATATAAAGGAGGATAGCGATGATAGAGGATATAAAGGAGGATAGTGATGATAGACAGAGAATATAAAGGAGGATAGCGATGATAGATAGAGGATATAAAGGAGGATAGTGATGATAGACAGAGGGTATAAAGGAGGATAGCGATGATAGACAGAGGATATAAAGGAGGATAGAGATGATAGACAGAGTATATAATCGAGGAAAGCGATGATAGACAGAGGATATAAAGGAGGATAGAGATGATAGACAGAGGATATAAAGGAGGATAGCGATGATAGACAGAGGATATAAAGCAGGATAACCATGATGGATAGAGGATATAAAGGAGGATAGCGATGATAGATAGAGGATATAAAGGGGGATAACGATGATAGACAGAGGATATAAAGGAGGATAGCGATGATAGAGGATATAAAGGAGGATAGTGATGATAGACAGAGGATATAAAGGAGGATAGCGATGATAGATAGAGGATATAAAGGAGGATAGTGATGATAGACAGAGGGTATAAAGGAGGATAGCGATGATAGACAGAGGGTATAAAGGAGGATAGCGATGATAGACAGAGGATATAAAGGAGGATAACGATGATAGACAGAGGATATAAAGGAGGATAGCGATGATAGACAGAGGATATAAAGGAGGATAGCGATGATAGACAGAGGATATAAAGGGGGATAGCAATGATAGACAGAGGATATAAAGGGGGATAGCAATGATAGACTGAGGATATAACGGAGGATAGCGATGATAGACAGAGGATACAAAGGAGGATAGCGATGATAGACAGAGGATATAAAGGAGGATAGCGATGATAGACAGAGGATATAAAGGAGGATAGCGATGATAGACAGAGGATATAAAGGAGGATAGCGATGATAGACAGAGGATATAAAGGAGTGTTGCCCAAATCGGGGGTTCAACGTCTGTTTCACGGAGTCAATTATGAGACAGAGACTGAGTAGCTGGAAGCAGGAAAGTTGTCTTTATTGCGCAATCAAGGAGAGTCGACCGGGAGGTGGTAAAGCCTCTTTCAGTCAAGTCTAATTTGCATATACCACACTTCAGTATTTATACATTTTTCATCAATTAATTATTTAAACATTAATCATAAAAAAAACATGTGTTCATGTGATGTTTTAAAACATTTAGGTCATGTAGGTTATTCTGACCTACCTGACCCAGATGTCCAATCACAGGCTTCTATTTACTTATATCATTCAGTTACTTATTAGAATTTAAATCACAGAGTAAGCTAGTACATGTAGTTGCTGGTTTGTGTCACTATCTAAATCATTATTGATTAGGGGGAGTTTTTATGCTTTATCTTGTTTAATTTAGTCAGGCCATTCCTAAGTCCAAAGCTGACTGGACACGTTAGCAAAAAAGAGGAAAAGTTACATTTGTATTTTTAAAACAAAATATGATTCTATAAGCAAAGCAGATATATATGATTTAAGATGTTATAAATATATTTAGGTAGGATTTCTGGTGTTTAGCTCACAATCCTCCCTTTTGGACACAAATATCATGATATTTGTATGTCCACAAAACAACATCCTTAATTGTTGATACCCTTTACCTCCTGCGGCCCTGACGGTACCTTGGGATTTTAGGCGATACATTTCTTAGAGGCATGGCATCATACATAATTCTTGGACGGGAGCATAATACCTTCTTTAGATTTGGAATTCATTGTATACAGCAGCATGTTGCAACTAATAATACCAAGGAGACTAGTATTCCTCCTATTAGACTTCTCAGCCATTTAGCGTTAGGTAACCATGAAAATAACCAATCACTGCCTGTCTCTTGTCTCAGGCTTTCTTGGGCCTCCTTTACATTTTCTATGTTATGTTCTATATCTCCTGAATTATCCTTGATAAACACACAACACTGCTCACCAATCAGGGCACACACTCCTCCTTTAGTCGCAAGGAGATAATCTAAAGCAATGCGGTTTTTTAATGCAACCATTCTAATCTGCATTTGTTCTTCATTCAACTTTCTAAGTGTATCGGTTGTAACATTCAGTTCATAATCTAGAATAGTAGCCATATTGTTAACCCTTCTGTATAAATCAGCCACACCAACATTTGTGAAGATTGATCCCAAAAATTCTACTCCATTTATCTGCTTTCAGGCTTAGGACGGATATGTCTGACACGTCCCTGATATTTCTTATTTTACCTTCAGGTTATTTAGAAGTGATATATATATCAGGCACCATTTGTCCAATGTAACAACTCCCATACCATCCACAGGGCAATACACGATAGGCCCATTTACCACATAACCAATATATACCTCTCCCTAGCGTAACATCACCACAGAGACTATGGCTAGTGGTTTGTAACCAAGAAGTGGAAATCATGTACCCTAGAGCATAATAATAAGTTACGTTACTCATATCTGTGAGTTCAGTTTGCTTAACAAATGATCATCAAATGAAATGACCTCATTGTTCCTCATCATTAAGAGTGATGCTGATAGGACTTTCTTCTGTGAGAAAGGTGCCTACTTTCTCAGTGACCCATGTGAATTAAAATATTTATGATACATAAGCAATATACATTTTTGGTAATAATACCTTGTTTTATCCCGGTGTCTGAGGTCCACTTAAAATATTGAGAAGGGGTTACCTATTGATGGAAATACTGATGTGTGTGGTGTGTATGCACATAACCAACAGGTACCAATTTTCTTTCTTTGCACATAGGAAACGTAAGCAAGTTTAATAAAGTATACTTTTCTTCCCAAACTGAAAATTATTTTTCCCTGGGATATATCCCTCCCCCATATTATTAACCTTTTATTTTCATGACCTCCAGATATAACTGAATAGCAGGGCACACCAATAATTATTGCAATTCCAACTGAAGAAGCCACTAATGCAGCAACAAATATGTACCAAGTGTCATCTAAACATGTGTATTTGTTAGAAAATAGTGAGTGATTCATTATTATCTTCACGAGATCTGTCATCAGCATCTCGGCTTTCCTCCGCTGGCAGGTGGTCAGGGATTATTGTGCCCATCAAAACACCTATTTGTTGTTCATGTTGTCCCTTTTGAAGAGAAGTTGTAAGTCCTTTGCTGCTTTCTGCTGTCCAGGATCTTTAAACAGTCTCTTCCTGTTGGGAAATGTCCAAAAGTGCGGCGTTAACTCTCAAATGGTGAATCCACATCTTTCCTTCCTTAAAAACATCATATTGTTTTGCTGCTATCTTCTTGTCTTCTTCTGTATAAATGGGTTCTTTGGGTAGATCAAGATCTGCAGGTAACATGTCAGCTTCAGTAGCTATTGGTTGCATAGCTGCTTCTTTTGCTTTCAGATCCGCCATCTTGTTTCCTTGGATTCTGTCAGACTCTCCTTTGAGATGTGCCCAGCAGTGTATCACTGCAACTTCCATTGGTAGTAGGACAGCGTCAAGCAATTCATTAACTTGTCTGCCATTCTGTATCTTTGTTCTTGTAGCTGTCAGAAATTCTCTTTCCTTCCAAAGTACACCGAAGACGTGTACTACTCCAAAGGCAAACTTTGAGTCTGTGTAAATGTTTACTCTTTTGTTTTTGCTGAATTTCAGGGCTGCAGTTAACGCTGTCAGTTCAGCCCCTTGTGCTGACAGGCAAGGAGGGGGGGGGGGGTCCAGCTTCAATCACTCCACTCTGAATAACAACTGTATATCCAGTCTTTTAAATACCTTCTACTACACGACTGGAACCATGCACATAAAGTTCATAATCAGCACTGTGTACGGGACTATCTTTCAAGTCTGGTCTTGGCATTGTTGCCTGCTCTATAATTTCAATGCAATCATGTCCTTCATGTTGTGTAGAGTCTGGAAGAAGTGTGGCAGGGTTCAAGGGTCCGAGGAGAATAGCCTCATATTGTCCAAACCGTGCAGGAGTAAGAAATCCGGCAGCTCCTCCATCTATCAGCTGACAGACGGCATGATTCGTAACGACTCTGAGTGGTTGTCCAAGGGTTAACTTGTTTAAGTCTTTGATAGTAAGAACCACTGCTGCCAATGTTCTGATGCACGCTGGCCATCCTCTTACGACAGGGTCGAGTTCTTTACAGAAGTAGGCCACTGGTCTTTGAGATCCTCCGAAAGGTTGAGTGAGGACTGCTGATGCGACCCCTTGCCTCTCATGAGTGTAGAGCTGAAAAGGTTTGTTAAAGTCAGGTAATGCAAGAGCTGGGGCTTTCATAAGAGTCTCTTTGAGCTGTTTAAAATCTTTTATTTCATTCTGCTCCCAGATTAATTTTTCTGGTTGTACCAGGGTTAACTTTTCATAAAGTCTTTTGGTTAAGGTTCCAAAGTCCAAAATCCACAGGCGGCAAAATCCTATCATCCCCCGGAATGCTTAAAGTTCCCTTTTAGTTGTAGGTAGGGGTATCCCACAAATGGCTTTGGTTCTTTTCGGTGCCACCTCTGTCGGGCACCTCTGGAAATTATATATCCAAGGAATTCCACTTTAGTTTGATCGATGATAGCCTTTTCTCTTGCCACCTTATATCCACATTGATGTAGATGGTTAAGTAATGAAATAAAGTCTCTGATGTTGTGGTCTTTTGTGGGGCTTGCCAGCAACAAATCATACTTGATTAGCAGTGAGTCAGATGTATGCCCCCACTGAGCCAAGTCCTTGCTCAACTGACCCCACAAGACAGAAGGAGATTCTGTAAATTGAATCCAGGTGAGCTGTTTAACTCCATCGTCAGAATTGCCCATTCAAATGCAAACAGTAGCTGACTTTTTCTTAGCAATTGTAAAACAAAGGAAAGCATCATTTAAGTCCAGTGTAGTGACACATCCATATTGGTCACCAATGTTGGATCGGGTGGTATGAGGATTAAGAACGCTGGGGTACCTGGCTGTTTGCCAGTAAATCCTGTAACAGTCTGTATGTGGGTATGATGGCTGTCCGTTTCTTTGCAACCAAACTAGGAGTCTTGTAGGTGGATAAAAAGTTATTTCGTGATAAAAGTCTGTATTACTGGCTGTAATCCTTTGCATGCCTGCTGGCTTAGAGAATACTGCTAGATGTGAACTGGAGATGTGCATGGCTATCATCCACCTATGCAGGGCCGATCCTGGGCGGGTGCACGGGGTGCACCGCGCCCAGGCGCACCGGGAGGAAAGGCGCTCCGATGAGCACCTTTCTCCCTCATTCTGGAGGTGCGGCCCGCAGCAGAATTTTTTTTTTTTTTAAAGAAAAGCAGTGTGTGTGTTTCAATGTGTATGTCAGGGTGTAAGTGTGTGTTTCAATTTGTGTGTGTGAATGTATGTGTGTGTGTTTCAGTGTGAATGTGTGTTTCACTGTGTGTGTGTGTGAATGTGTGTGTGTGTGTGTGTGTGTGTGAATGTGTGTTTCACTGTGTGAATGTATGTATGTGTGTGTGTTTCACTGTGTGTGTGTGTGTGTGTGAATGTGTGTTTCACTGTGTGTGTTTCAGTGTGTGTTTCGCTGTGTGTGTGTGTGTGAATGTATGTAAGTGTGTGTGTGAATGTATGTAAGTGTGTGTGTGAATGTATGTAAGTGTGTGTGTGAATGTGTGTTTCACTGTGTGTGTGTGTGAATGTATGTAAGTGTGTGTGAATGTATGTAAGTGTGTGTGTGAATGTATGTAAGTGTGTGTGTGAATGTGTGTTTCACTGTGTGTGAATGTATGTAAGTGTGTGTGTGTGAATGTGTGTTTCACTGTGTGTGAATGTATGTAAGTGTGTGTGTGTGAATGTGTGTTTCACTGTGTGTGAATGTATGTAAGTGTGTGTGTGTGAATGTGTGTTTCACTGTGTGTGTGTGAATGTATGTAAGTGTGTGTGTGTGAATGTGTGTTTCACTGTGTGTGTGTGAATGTATGTAAGTGTGTGTGTGTGAATGTGTGTTTCACTGTGTGTGTGTGTGAATGTATGTAAGTGTGTGTGTGTGTGTGTGTGTGTGTGAATGTATGTAAGTGTGTGTGTGTGAATGTGTGTTTCACTGTGTGTGTGTGAATGTATGTAAGTGTGTGTGTGTGAATGTGTGTTTCACTGTGTGTGTGTGTGTGAATGTATGTAAGTGTGTGTGTGTGTGTGTGTGTGAATGTATGTAAGTGTGTGTGTGTGTGAATGTGTGTTTCACTGTGTGTGTGTGTGTGTGTGTGTGTGAATGTGTGTTTCACTGTGTGTGTGTGAATGTGTGTGTTTCACTGTGTGTGTGTGAATGTGTGTTTCACTGTGTGTGTGTGAATGTATGTGTGTGTGTTTCACTGTGTGTGTGTGAATGTATGTGTGTGTGTTTCACTGTGTGTGTGTGTGTGAATGTGTGTTTCACTGTGTGTGTGTGAATGTATGTGTGTGTGTTTCACTGTGTGTGTGTGTGTGTGTGTGTGTGTGTGAATGTATGTAAGTGTGTGTGTGTGTGAATGTGTGTTTCACTGTGTGTGTGAATGTATGTGTGTGTGTTTCACTGTGTGTGTGTGTGTGTGTGTGAATGTGTGTTTCACTGTGTGTGTGTGTGTTTCACTGTGTGTGTGTGTGTGTGTGTGAATGTGTTTTTCTCTGTGTGAGTCAATGTGTGTGTTACTGTCTGTGTAAGTGTGTGTACATAAGTGTGACTGTGTGTATTTCTCTGTGTGTGTATAAGGGTGTCTGTGTGTAATGGTGACTAAGTGCAAGCCCACCATCAGGGTTCCAGGTCACAACAGAAAAAAAAAAAAAATCCCCTGTGTTTAGCAGGTCCCCGGCTGTGTGGGAAGCGTTAAGCGCTCCCCTCCAGCCGGGGACCTGCTAAACAGAGCAGAGCACCAGGAGACAGAGCAGCAAGGAGGTAAGTACTGGGGAAGGGTGCAAATAACAAGCATAACAATGGCATTTTAAATGGCATATTGAAGGGCAAAATATTGGCATATTAAATTGCAAAATACTGGCCTATTGAGTGGCAAAAGAATGGCACATTAAATGGCAAAAGAATGGCATATTAAGGGGCAAAATATTGGCACAGTAAATTGTAAAATACTGGCATATTGAGGGGCAAAATATTACTGGCATATTGACCAACTGCTCCCAACCACCCTCCATATTACACTAGACTGGGATAACATGCTTGTTAGAGTAGGTGGGGCGAGTGGGAGACATTGTCGACGTGGGGGGGGGGGGGGAGAAAACGTGTTCAGTAAGGGACCCTGAAATTCCTAGTGGCGGCCCTGAATAAGTGTGTCTGTGTAAGTGTGACTGTGTGTATTTATGCATGACCCTGTGCGTAAGTGTGGGTGTGTATGTAGGCAGGGCAACTTTAACCGGTTAAAGGGGCCACCGCTGCCCACTTGACAGTCCCCATCCAGTCGGCGGCTATTTCCCGCCTCCTGCACTGAGTGTGCATAGACGGAAGACCGTGCGGAGGAGACACGAAACAGCAGCAGCAAGGTGAGTACTGGGGAATGGGGGGAGGGGGTAATGCTTTTCTTGGAAAAACTGGTGGTGGCATATTAATGGACAAAATTACACTGGCATATTAGTGGCCAAACTGACACTGGCATATTAATGGTCAAACTAACTGTGCTATATTATTGGATAAACTAACTGTGGTATGTTAATGGGCAAGCTATCTGTGGCATATTAATGGGAAAACTATCTGTGGCATATTAATGGGCAAACTGGCAGTGGCATATAAATGGGCAAACTGGCTGTGGCATATTAATAGGCAAATACACAGGATTATGAGGAGGGAGAGACATACATGTGAGTTATGAAGAGAAAGAGACAGCAGACATGGGTGAATAGAAGGAGAGACAGACATGCAGAAAAAAAGACCACCATGGGGAGCATGAGGAACAGAAAGATAGACATGGAAAAATATATGGGGTATGAAGGGAGAGATATACATGAGGGTATGAGTTGAGAGAGAGTTATACATGAGGGTATGAGTTGAGAGAGAGTTATATATGAGGGTATGAGTGGAGAGAAAGAGATACATGAGGGTATGAGTGGAGAGAAAGAGATACATGAGGGTATGAGTGGAGAGAGAGAGATACATGAGGGTATGAGTGGAGAGAGAGAGATACATGAGGGTATGAGTGGAGAGAGAGAGATACATGAGGGTATGAGTGGAGAGGGAGAAAGACATGGCGGTATGGGAAGAGAGACAAGTGAGAGACTGACTTGGTGGAATATTATTTATTGCTCCTTGTGTACTTCTTTTCCAATGATGCTCAGCCAGACTAATGGGAGACTTTGGCTGGTTGGACATCATGGGAACTGTAGTTAAAACTGCTAGTAAAAAGTCTTCCATGTTGCTGGCTGAGCATCATAGACATAAATAAAACCACTACACTGTTTTACGGCCAAATAAATATCTTTATTTAAAATAAAAGCTTGTGTTGGTCCTTTATCTAAAAATAAAGTTTGTGCTCTCTACAAGAATCCCCCCACCCCAATAATGAAAAATTGGTATGCCTGGAACATACATGTGTAAAGGGGAGGGGTTTATCATATAGCCACGCCCACCTGGGGGCGCCAAAAAAATCCTGCACCCAGGCGCCCGTGACCCTAGGATCGGCCCTGCACCTATGTACTTGGAAGGGTCTGCTGCAGCACTTCAGATGGGATACTTTGCAACTTTGAATCAGTGTGTTTTCCAATCAGTGCCATGTGATATTGCAGTAGCAGACAGGTGGGAAGGGTGATTGTCTGTAAAATAAATCTTAGTACATAGTTTAGCAAGGATCTCTCTTCCCAAAACAAACCACCCAACATTCTTTTTAGAGAGTACAAATTCATGTTTTACTTTTATGCAATCAATTTCAACACTTAAGGGCTCTAGACAGTATGTTTTAGATGGAATGCCACCTATACCAATGATTGTGGTGGTCTTTTTACTCAAATGACATTTCCAGTGATATTTGGTACCACCGATTAAATAGCTCCTGCATTTACAAGAAACATGTTTAACTTTCCCTCACTTTCTTCTTGAGATGAAATAAACACTGGCATTTCTGCAGAAGTGCCCCCCTAATTGCTATTAACCTCCTCTTTTACCCTCCTCTTTTACCCTCCTCTGATATGGGGTAGATTTCCCTCTTCACTCGAGAAAACATACATTTATTCCAGCTCGTTAAACTTGCTCATATCTCTTCCTTCCCTGATGTGACACCTGTCCCTTCCTTTCTATGCTTGGGACATACACTTGGGTCATGCATGCTTACAAATGTTATAAATGATAGTGCTACCAAAACATATACTTAAGCTGGTCAATCAGTTTGGAGCAACAACCTAATTATCGCTTGTCAGATAGAAAATAACACACTCAAAAAAAAAAACAGGAACTGTTTCAAAACTTGTGTCTTTGTGATAAACCAAAACAGTATAGTGAGATGTGTGTAGAAATAATGTCAGAATAAAATTATATATTTATACCAAATATTTTAGCGTAAAAGTATTCATTTATTTCAACCTTCTCATTCTTTCCCCTAACTGATGTCAAATCACCAGTCACTGTGATGTAGAATTATTAAAAATCTTTATTGAAACCTGTATTGAATTATTGTACTAACTCCATTTTGTTCACATTACATGACAGAATTTCCTGACAGTATTTAGTATAATGAATAAAGACTGTATTCTCTCTCTAAGGACATAACTAGCCCCAGAATTACTGAATCTCCTGTAATTTGCAACATAGTATAATATGAAGGCCATGAGAACACCGGCCAAATGAAATGTTCTATTCATAAAAGAACCTTGCACCCGACCACGAGACTGACATCACTAACTACGCAAAATGATGCCCAAGCCCCCCCTTCCACCGAGTAAGTTTCGTGCTGGGAAAGATGGTGCTTGAGCCATCCGTCCACACCCGTGTTCAGAACAATACCACCTCTCGGTGGGAGGACACCTAGCTAACCACTTAGTTTTTGGGCCAATTAATCATATTGATGGGTGGACATTGACACAGCCACTTAACATTTAACCCAATTAATGATGTTTATTTGTTATTATCTGATATTCAATGATGATGTCATTCTGTCTTTATAAGGGCTTGTAAGCCTGAATTTTGCCAGATGCTAATAAATTTCCTCGAAGTTTTTTTAACCTGAACTGCATGTGTCAGTGTGAACTTACTTCTGCGTATACGCAATTTATTCATCTCAGATTTGGACAGGAACAGATAGACTTTTAAACATTTTTGTTTATTTCTAAATTAATCTACATCAATTTGGCGCCCAACGTGGGGCACCGGGCTATGGCCTCTGGCCGGTAAGCCGTCCTAAGGAAGACGCTGTTGGACGGAGGAATCGGGGGGGAAGGAAGGGAGACTGATCACCTCTGATTACACGGTAGAGACTTCTGCAGGAGCCACCGGTATGTTCCAGCCCCTTTGATTGACCCGTCCACGTGTCTGTGACTGCTTCCCGGGAGGGCATCAAAGACAGGTAATATCTTGCCCGGTGTCTTGTTACTCATTTGTTTACCTGCATTTAGTCTATCTGTTGCCTGGGTATGTTAGTGGTTTATGTTTAGTTAGTTTTGTTTTTTCCCTCTTTTTGGAAAAAGGGGGGTGGACCCGTGGGAGGTTGCCTGGGGGTCTTCTGTTGCCTGTTTTACCCCTTTTAGGAGTCACGTGGCCAAGACTGTATGGAAAAAGGGGGGTGGACCTGTGGAAGTTGTCCTGGGGGGTCCTCGTTGCCTGTTTTCTCTCTTTTAGGTGCTGTCTAGCTAACAGTAGTAAGGAAAAAGAGAGGGTGGGGAATCTGTGGAGGGGTGTAGACTCATTGCTTCCTGGGGATTCCCCCGTGGTGTCACTTTGATAGCCTAGCTAGCCGCTTCATTGTGCACCTTGCTCTGCTTGCAGAGGGTGGTACCCTCCAGTTTTGAAGCGCTGAAGCTGGTGGCATTCCCGAATTTTATTTTTGTGGTGGTGGATTCGAGCAGGCATTGCTGTCTTCCTGCACCACGGGTAGTGAGACTTATGGGTGGGTCCATAGGGGCACTACGGGAGTGAGGATAGAGGTGGCCACACTTAGTGGACTGCTGTAATGAGGGAGGCTGGTGGATCTCGGGCCGGTGTTAGTTGTTTTCCGCGGCCGCTGGTAGTGAGATTTACGAAAATCGTTCTCCGAGCGGGGACACTACGAGGTTGAGGGAGGTGGCTTTGGCCACAAGAGTAAAGGAAAGGGATTACTGTTGAATTTATTTGAACTGTGTTGCATGCACTGTATTTCAATTGAAATGTTGTCTTAAATGTTGTCTTAATTGGGAGTCATTCAAACTCCTGGGTCTGTCTCTACTTTCATTTTTTATCTTTATTCTATTTTCTGTATTATTTATTTCTATTTCTCTTTGTGAGAGAAGTGATTGGTCACACACTTCTCACCCCGCTCCAATCCGTGGCTACCACCTAGGGTACACGGATTCAGTGACTGGTCTACGTTTTGGGAAGACGCACTTAGGAGGGACCCACCCTTCCTAGTGGCAGTCGAGCACTGTAGACGTTCTGTTTCATTTTCCTTTACCTATACTTGGGACGCTTTGTATAGGGGGATATGGGACAGGAAGCGAGTAAGCCCAGTAGGGGCTGGCTCGCGTGTGACTTAGTTGAAGATAGAGAGGGTAAAGAGATGGTTAAAAATGTTGAAAAGATTGCTAAAGTGTGTAAAATTGCTGTGCCTTCATGTGGTAGATTACAACCGGAAAGCTGGCGTAGATTACTGACAGAGAAGAAAGGCAAGCTTACAGATAATGATTTATTGCGTACTACTGAAGCATGGTACAGAGTAGCGAAGGCTATTCAGCAGGAAGGTTGGGTTGAGGAAGAGATAAATCATAGAGGTGTAAAACTGTATGTATATTACAAGAATTGTGTTACTGGGGAATCCCCTCAGCCAACGCCCCAAGATGGTGCCCAGGGGATGTCCATTCTCAAGGTTCAGTCAGCAACAAGTGATAGCCAGCTGACCATGTTCCCCACTCCTGACCCTCCCAATACCTATCCCGTCACTTCCCCTGTTTGCCCGGTCCTGAATTCTGATGGCTCTTTATTCTCCCCTTCATCATCCCTAACATTCCCATCATCCTCATCCATCCCTGCACTACCTTCTGTGTCTAATCTAAATGTTACATCCACCATTCCTTCTCTACGCTCTCTCTCTGTTGATAATTCTACCATCCCATTTGCATCCACCCAGTTTACTAACCCCTCCTCCCTTGCTATTGCCAATCCTACTACACCCGCTCCAGCTACACCCATATTTACTAATCCTTCTCTGTCTTCTCCGTTACTAACCCCTCCTCCCTTGCTATTGCCAATCCTACTACACCCGCTCCAGCTACACCCATATTTACTAATCCTTCTCTGTCTTCTCCGTTACTAACCCCTCCTCCCTTGCTATTGCCAATCCTACTACACCCGCTCCGGCTACTCCTCCTACACCCATATCTACTAATCCTTCTCTGTCTTCTCCGTTACTCACCCCTCCCACAGTCCAGGTTCCCACCTCCTCCCCTAATCCTTATCCAGCTGTCCTGCCCTCCCCTGTTTCCGCCCTAGCCCCCACCCAGTTGGCCTGGCCATACCCCTTACCATACCCCATGTCCTTGCCCTATCCAAATTACCCCTACCCCTTTTTCCAAGCCACTCCTCAGACCCCGGCCATGCCCAGTCCGGCCCAGTCTGCCCCGGATGTGCCCACATCCAACATGGCCGCCACTTACTCCCTTAACCCTAATGCAGCTCCTTTTCACGCTTCCTTACTGATATTATACAAGAGTAAAGGAGAATCAGTGGAAAGGTTTCATGCAAGACTGTTTCAAATGTTTACAGATTTGTGTTTTGACCTTACTGACAAGATTCATTCACAAATGCTGTCAGGTGCATTTGTCCAAGGTGTAAAAGACTCTATACGCAAGGGAATCATTGCTGCACGCCCTGAATATAAGGTAGTCTCTCTAGATACCTTAATCTTAGTTGCTAGAGGTCTGGAATCTGCCCAGACTCCTAGGAGATCTTCCACATGCCCAATTAACCTGTTAGGCGCTGATGTCCTCTCACACCTGCAGGCATCTATCACCTTCACCCCAGATGGACAAGTGGAATTGTCTACTCCTCTATCCGAATCAGACACCTCAGCCTTGTGCTCCCTACCTCTAATGCTGCATTTGGAAGAACCCCGTGGGGAAGCAAAGGAACAGAGGTCCAATTTTCCTGATATACTAAAAACAAAGGTACCTGCCAAATTATGGTCCTCAGGCCCAGAGGACATAGGTCACCTAAGAATTCCCGCCTGTGGTGGTAAAGCTCATTCCAGGAGCAAAATTACCAAGGAAACCACAATATCCTTTAAAACCAGCTCAAGCTGCAGCTATTTCAATTCAAATCAAAGCACTCTTGGAGAAGGGTGCTCTTGTAAAATGTGTATCAAAGTGCAACACTCCATTATTTCCTGTGAAGAAGAAAACTCCAAAAGGTGAACCAGAGAAGTACAGAATGGTTCAGGATCTCCGTGCTGTCAATGAAGCAACTGTCCTGGACACCCCTATTGTGCCAAACCCTCACACTCTGCTCTCTGGCGTCCCACCATCTGCAAAATACTTCACAGTCATTGACCTGGCTAATGCCTTCTTCAGTGTTCCACTGGATCCTATTTGCCAATATCTGTTTGCCTTCACTCATGAAATGCAACAGTATACATGGACTGTCATGCCTCAAGGGGCACAAAACTCTCCAAGTCAATTTGCAAAAGCCATGTGCTCCATCCTTGACCCATGGCAAACAGACCATCCAGAGGTTGTACTCCTCCAGTATGTGGATGATTTATTACTCTGTGGAGATGACATACCTACAACTGAAGACTGTTCAATTAGTCTCCTCTGCTATCTGGCAGAACAAGGATGCAAAGCTTCACGTCTCAAGCTGCAATTCTGTCAATCCACAGTACTCTTCCTTGGTCATTGCCTATCTCAAGGTACCAGACATCTCACTCGGGACCGAGTAAGAGCCGTACTGGATATTCCACCTCCAAAGACCTCAAAATCTCTACATGCCTTCTTAGGCCTCATTTCCTATTGCAGAGCATGGATCCCAGAAGCCTCTCTGCTTATGCAACCACTCTATGATGCACTCAAGTCAGACCCATTTTGCCTGACCAATAAAGCACTGGACAATTTTCATACTCTAAAACGTGTTATTGCATCTGCTCCTGCTCTGGGCCTGCCAGACTATACCAAGCCTTTCAAATTATTTGTCTCTGAAAGACAAGGCCATGCTACAGGAGTACTTACCCAAACAAATGATTTAAGAGGCCGCCAGAGGCCTATTGGATTTTTCTCCTGCCAGCTGGATATCGTGGCCAGAGGGACCCCTTCATGTCTTAGAGCTGTTTTTGCTGCAAGGGAACTTATTGAAAGAACTGCAGACCTGGTCCTTGGCCACCCCTTGGTTGTATTGGCCCCTCATGACATCTCTGCCATCATCAACCAAGTTCAGCTCAAGCATGTGTCTCCCGCTAGACACCTACGTTTACAGTGTCATCTCCTGCTGCCTGACAACATTACCATACACAGATGTCAAGTTCTTAATCCATCCACTCTTCTTCCACTCCCTGAGGGGGGTATCCACTATGGGTTTATCATGGATGAAACCTATGTTTTTCTTCTCACTGGGACCATCAAGAGAATGCATCCTGATTTAACCTTTTATAAAGAACAAACACCTCTCTGTGAGGGTCCAGGATATGCCTTCTGTACCACATGGTACAAGCCAAACATCACTCCTGAACCTTGCTATGAAGATGAACTCTACCACTGGGTGGAGGTGAAACTCACTGCCCAAGACTTCTATTGTGATTCTGAAGGCAATAGCATGGTCCTGATCCAACTACCCCCAGAACTCAATTACTTGTACCGTCATTGGGATACTGCTATTCCACATGTCCCTGTTACCAAGTTGAAAACAAAATCATGGAATGATCTTGGGCCCATGGCAAAATTATGGGCCACCATGGATGAATCAAAGCTACAGGAAAATGGCATTGTCAAGTACCCAACAACTGACCTTCTTGAAGCATGGCCACGCCATTTCCTGGAAAATGAATTCCAAGACCTGGTCATAGTGAATAACTATGACCCAGAGACACTTCATGACTGTTTTGAACAAATGAAAATGGAAACAATACATCTTCCAACTGTACATGAGAATCCATTAACAAATCCTGACTTCACTCTGTTTGTGGATGGTTCAAGGTATGCTGATGAAGAAGGAAAATACCACACAGGATATGCCGTGACCACAACAGATGAAGTTATCAAATCATCATCTCTACCGCCAGCAATGTCTGCACAAGAAGCTGAATTACAAGCCCTGTCTTCAGCATGCAAAATCTCTGAAGGAAAACGTGCCAACATCTATACAGATTCAAGATATGCCCTGGGTGTGGCACATGACTTCGGCCTCATTTGGAAGACGAGAGGATTTCTTACCACTGCCGGTACACCAGTCAAACACAGCTCTGCAATCAAGGAACTAATGGATGCCCTCCTACTCCACGAAGTGGCCGTCTTGAAAGTCAAGGCACATGGGAAGTTGGATACAGATGAAGCAAAGGGCAACCATTTGGCTGATCAGGCTGCTAAGCAAGCAGCAAGAAATTTGCAGGAAGTGGATGAAGAAGTGTCCGGTCAAGAAGAAGTTCCTATTTTTACCCTACAGACCCTTCCTACTGATCTAAGAATTTTGCGGGAACAGCAAGCCGCAATTACCCCCGAAGAAATCCAGAAATGGAAGAAGAGAGGGGCTGTCCTAAAGGACGGAATATACTACAACAATTTTAAATTCTGCCTTCCTAAAAATTTATATCCAGCAGTTGTCCAATGGGCACATGGACCTGCACACCTGTCAAAAGACTTGATGGCTGCCCTCATACAGAAGTATTATGAAGCACCCGGAATCACAACATTGATCAGTAACTTCTGTAAGGCCTGTGTTATTTGCGCAAAATGCAATCCAGGAAAGCCGACCAAAGTGCCTTTGAAATACCTGGCTAAGCCCATGTATCCATTCCAGAGAATACAAATTGATCACATACAAATGCCCAAGAGGGGGCCTCATGAGTATGCACTAGTAATAGTGGACATGTTCTCAGGCTGGCCAGAAGCCTACCCAGTGGCCAATATCACTGCCAAGACAACAGCAAAACGTCTACTTACAGATATTGTATGTAGATTTGGACTTCCAGAAGTCATTGAAAGCGACCAGGGCCCAGCCTTTACGGCAACAGTGACTAAAGAAATTTGGACTGCTCTGGGAGTGACCCTAGCCTTTCACACCCCTTACCACCCACAAAGTAGTGGTAAAGTGGAACGCATGAACGGCACCCTCAAAGCCAGAATGTTAAAAATGTCACAAGAAACAAAGATGCCCTGGCCAGAAAGTCTGCCAATAGCTTTATTCAGTGTTAGGCACACACCTAGAGGGAAGCACTCACTATCCCCATATGAGATTCTATTTGGGACTGCACCCAGACTAGGTTGTTATTATCCGCAACAGTTGCAGCTTCAATCTGATGTTTTAGTAGACTATGTAACTGAACTCGCAAGTGCCTTGAACAAAATACATGCTCAAGTTTTCTCTTCAATTCCAGATCCCGATTTGGATACAGGTACTCACAACCTGCTTCCCGGAGATTGGGTTCTAGTCAAGAAATTTGTGCGGAAACACACCCTGGAACCAAGATTTGACGGACCATTCCAGGTTCTCCTGATCACCGCAACCTCCGTCAAATTGGCCGGCAGGCCACATTGGATCCACGCTTCCCATTGTAAGAAAGTTCCTGCCCCAGAGGAAGCCGGTACCACACAACCATGTACCTCTGGTATATTATCTCCTTAATCAGTTTAATCAAAGCCCAACAAGTAGCCATCACCAAAGATGCCAGTGGGTACACCTTCTGGTATAATTCATCATGTACCCGTGTGGCTACTTATACTTTTGATTACTGTGACATCGTAGAATGTCCATTCCCCACGTCACAGATTCAGAATATCTATAGAGATATCCCTCATTCAAAGGACCCCTATGTTTGTGTAGTTGACAAACAATGGGGGCACAATTGTAATCATTGGGGGGCGGCAGGATGGAATGCCGGGCCTGCCTGGGGTTACAAACCAAAAAGTGCTTTATCTAAAGTAGATGATCATGGTAGATCCCTTCTCCAAAGAATGACCCTAAGAAAACCTGGAGGAGGTATACCAATGAAATTAATCCTGAATATTGAGCATCCCAGCCCAACAGATGCAGACCAGTATGTAATGGGAATGTATTGGAAAAAGGGTTCCTATAACAAATTAGGGCATTTCTACCTTAAAGATATGTGCCACTCTTCTGAGTGGCAAGGGACCACCCACATGGTCTCAAATCCATTGAAACCACACATCCAGTCCTTTAAAGACATGATGGCCATTGCAAACCCCACATTTGAAGATACCATGGCCGCTGAAACAGGTTTTAACGATGTTAATCTATGGTTAGAATGGATGAAATATAATGCCAATAAGCATAACAGAACCGCATGCTATGTGTGTGGTGGTGCCCGGCCTCACCTGGGCACCGTGCCTTTAACCTTGCCAGTAGATGTAGAAGAATGTGTTTTGAGTCTTTTTGCCTATCATTACGAATTCAACAGGTCCATATGTAAAGCATGGACAGTAGAATATCCCCTTCTAGCCAAGGATTGCAAACCCCCAGATGGTGTTACAGTTTATAAAGGTAATTACACCTGTTATGCTAATTATGATGGGATTGGTAAATTTGTGGGTAACTTCTCTAAAGGGTATTGTGCCACCTACAGAACTGTCTCCATGAGCCTTCTACAATTCCATACCAGATCTTTAGGGGATATTTACTGGTTGTGTGGGGATTTACAGCTAAGATCCAGAATGGACAAAGAATGGTGGGGGGAGTGTACTCTGGCCAAAGCCATCATGCCTATACACATTATCTCTGACACACACCCCGACACCCATGAGTCCAAACACACACCAACCAAAGTAAAGCGTGAAGCCCCAGTTAAAGGCAGTTTTGACCCTCATGTTTATATCGATGCCATTGGGGTGCCTAGGGGGGTGCCCAATGAGTTTAAAGCAAGAGATGAAGTTGCTGCAGGGTTTGAATCACTTTTTACCATAGTCACTGCAAACAAGAATTTAAATTGGATAAATTACATTTATTACAACCAACAACGTTTTGTTAATTACACCAGGGATGCCCTCCAGGGCTTAGCCGAACAGCTGCAGGCTACGTCCCAAATGTCCTTCCAGAATAGAATGGCTTTAGACATGATTCTAGCCGAAAAAGGAGGGGTATGTAAAATTTTGCCCGACACCATGACATGTTGTACTTACATTCCAGAAAACACAGGCCCTAATGGTAAAGTTACCTTAGCCATAGAGAAGTTGAATGAGCTCTCTGAAGAGTTAAAAAGGAATTCTGGGATAAAGGATCCCTGGGAGAGATGGTTTGGTTGGATGACAGGATGGCAAAAGGCTTTAATGCATATTGGTATAGCAATACTAATTTTTCTTTTTATTTTTGCTCTTCTTGTTTGTTGTGTCCTCCCTTGTTTGAGAAAACTTCTCTTGAAGACTGTAGACCAAGCGGCACCCACTTTCACACATCTCACAGTTGATGACCAAGATTTCCAAGATATCAACTCGCCCTGTATACCGCTACAAACTATCCCTTTTATTGATAAAGTGCAAGAATTCTAGGTAGGGACCAGCTTAGGGACAGCATCTGTCTGTTTGGGAAAGACTACCGTGTGGAGATGTGGTGGGCTAGCCACTGCGGGATACCCATGGAGTGAAGCGTTCGAGTGCCCAGCAGACGGATGAGTTAGCCAACTAGGGACAGATGAAGGGACAGGATTGCACTTTGCAATAACACCAAGCTAGCGGCCACGGGGTTTCTGTGCCTTTGGGCTAACACGTCTTCTGATACTAACAAATAAAGATTATCTTTTAGAATCTAACATTTCATAGGGGGGACTGATGTAGAATTATTAAAAATCTTTATTGAAACCTGTATTGAATTATTGTACTAACTCCATTTTGTTCACATTACATGACAGAATTTCCTGACAGTATTTAGTATAATGAATAAAGACTGTATTCTCTCTCTAAGGACATAACTAGCCCCAGAATTACTGAATCTCCTGTAATTTGCAACATAGTATAATATGAAGGCCATGAGAACACCGGCCAAATGAAATGTTCTATTCATAAAAGAACCTTGCACCCGACCACGAGACTGACATCACTAACTACGCAAAATGATGCCCAAGCCCCCCCTTCCACCGAGTAAGTTTCGTGCTGGGAAAGATGGTGCTTGAGCCATCCGTCCACACCCGTGTTCAGAACAATACCACCTCTCGGTGGGAGGACACCTAGCTAACCACTTAGTTTTTGGGCCAATTAATCATATTGATGGGTGGACATTGACACAGCCACTTAACATTTAACCCAATTAATGATGTTTATTTGTTATTATCTGATATTCAATGATGATGTCATTCTGTCTTTATAAGGGCTTGTAAGCCTGAATTTTGCCAGATGCTAATAAA
This sequence comes from Pelodytes ibericus, assembly GCA_036172795.1. Classification (NCBI taxonomy): domain Eukaryota; kingdom Metazoa; phylum Chordata; class Amphibia; order Anura; family Pelodytidae; genus Pelodytes; species Pelodytes ibericus. Next base: position 158,184 of record JAYKOZ010000031.1, read on the forward strand.
TTTCCTCGAAGTTTTTTTAACCTGAACTGCATGTGTCAGTGTGAACTTACTTCTGCGTATACGCAATTTATTCATCTCAGATTTGGACAGGAACAGATAGACTTTTAAACATTTTTGTTTATTTCTAAATTAATCTACATCAATTGCACTCTGTGCTCTATCTTTCTAACTCCTTTCTGCCTCCCGGTACATAAACACTTTCTGCGCCATCTCTAATGCTTCCCGCACATATTTGCCATCTTATCTTCAGTCTTATTGAATGTTCCATGTATACATGTGTTACTTTCTCCCACAATAAGAGTCATCAAAAACCTTGGATTCTTATTTTCACCGGGATCTAAACTTACTTGCACCCTGTCAGTTTCCTCCAATCTATACCAAAATGCAGATGGATTCTAATCCTTCTCCTGTCTTGTTTCATATATGCTTTTGAGAAATATATGAGATGTTTACCACACTCTTGCAATGCTTTAAAAACAATATTTCTATAACCTTTCAAAAACCACAGTTTTTCATAGTTAAGATCCCACTGAGGGTCCTTATCAGGGAATACGTCCTCCACACCTTGATACCCCTTTCTGTCAACAATAGTCCTTCCTTTCTCCAGAACCTGTCTCATCTCCTCCGTGGTAAGGAGGCTATGCAACAGGGTCCGGTCATCCAACCCAAGTGGGTTGCGAGGATTGAAAGATTGTATGAAAGAGAGCAGTAATTCTACTAGGGTCTTCGCTAAATGTGGGATTGTTACAATCTTTCCCCCAGCATCAGTTACCATAGTATCTCTGAGGGGAGCAACCAGATCACCTTGAACAATTTTCTTTTTAGTTGCAGCTTGGGTATCCATCCCTACTTTGGATGGCTTTCATTCCAATCTCAACTTACTAACGTACTCTCTCAACTCATCATCATTCATATTCTCAATATCACACGGGGCCTTCACCTTTCATACTCGCACCCACACCACTCTCAGCCGGCATGGGGTAGGGAGGGGGTGGTTTATCCGAGACTGCAGCCCTATCGCCTGTGGAGGCCGGAATAGTAGCCTACTTAGGTAGACGAGGATACAGTCTGGGAACTGACAAAGGGAATTTGCACGGCTCACGTTCATTCACATGTTTCAAATTCAAATTACATTTCTCATTACTAACAAACAGCACCTTATTCTTGACACGGATATTTTTATCGATCTGTTTGGCATTCATTTTGCATCCATCAAACAAGGTTTTTCCCATATATGAAGCTTCCAACCACAAATTACTTTTATTGAAGTCTGGCTCCAAACGTCCCTGCTCCATCAACACCATACGTAAAGACAAAATATCACCTGTCTCCAAACTGCCGACCGGTGGCCAATCGGTCCCTAATCCTGGCCAGACCACCTCGCATAAGTGTACAAACATTTCCCTATCACATTCCTTTGAATACCCGGTAACTAGACTCCAGTTATCAAGTGTGCATTGTAACAGGGTACATCCTGATGCTTTGCTGTGACTGAACCCCTACTAGATACCTAGACTTTCCTGCAAGAATACTGAAGTGCACCAACCTCTTGCGTCCCTTGAACTCGATCCGACACTTATAAACTTAATGATAAGTCTCCAAAGTTCCCTGAACTCGCTTTACACTTATGCACTTGATAAGTAACGAAAGTTCATATTACCTGGCAGTTTGAAGAGCAGGTTGCGTCAGTCATATTTCTGCCTGTTTCCTTTCCTACTTCCACTGGTCCTTTAGGCTCCGTTACCTGAGATGCAGAGTCACACAGGATCGGTGATAGCAGATATGAGGTTGGACACAACGGATCCACAAGCCGGCATTCTCACCTCTGGTTCACGGGTCCAGTATGTATCATGCAATCAGGAGATTGGAGTCTCGCCAGAAGTCGCCAATTCTGTTGCCCAAATCGGGGGTTCTACCTCTGTTTCACGGAGTCAATTATGAGACAGAGACGGAGTAGCTGGAAGCAGGAAAGTTGTCTTTATTGCGCAATCAAAGAGAGTCGACTGTGAGGTGGGAAAGCCTCTTTCAGTCAAGTCTAATTTGTCTAAACACACTTCAGTATTTATACATTTTTCATCAATTAATTATTTAAACATTAATCATAAAAAAAACATGTGTTCATGTGATGTTTTAAAACATTTAGGTCATGTAGGTTATTCTGACCTACCTGACCCAGATGTCCAATCACAGGCTTCTATTTACTTATATCATTCAGTTACTTATTAGAATTTAAATCACAGAGTAAGCTAGTACATGTAGTTGCTGGTTTGTGTCACTATCTAAATCATTATTGATTAGGGGGAGTTTTTATGCTTTATCTTGTTTAATTTAGTCAGGCCATTCCTAAGTCCAAAGCTGACTGGACACGTTAGCAAAGAAGAGGAAAAGTTACATTTGTATTTTTAAAGCAAAATATGATTCTATAAGCAAAGCAGATATATATGATTTAAGATGAATAAATATATTTAGGTAGGATTTCTGGTGTTTAGCTCACATCATCACTGTGCACGGAAAGAGCATGACCTGGTAGCTTTCTATCATTGAGGATATGTATTTGCCTAGAAATAACTCAAACTTAAAACCAGACTGTGGGGTAAAACAACGGCCACAGCACTTTATTTAAATAGCCATTGCATTTACAACCATATACACATATATATATATATATATATCTACATTCCACATATATGTATATCCATAATTAATACAATGACTAAACATAAACATCAAAACTTAAACATTAAACATTCCATATACAAGAAAACCAACCAAAGCTTGCAAGAGTATCCAGGTGGCTGCCGAAGTCCATGTTCTGGGCAATGCCCCCAATACCTGAGGTTCGAGGTACCACTTTCCCCTCGAACCTCCCACCAGAGTCCCAATTGACTCTCCCCAATCCAAATCTTCCATTAACCCTCCTGGATACCCTGCAAGCTTACGCCACAAGCCCATCACCCTGGATGGTGAAGCCCAGCTGGATTCCATTCCTGCGAACTGCAGCTCTCCTCTCAGCCCAGTATACGTATGAATGGCCGATGATCCACACCTCCAAACCGGAACCTGTAACAGAGAACATCGTGAACAACATCGCACTATGTACACCGCTCACGCGGAAACAAAATTCCATCAAACACAACTTTTTTTTTTTTTTTTAACTATAACACAAAATCATTTTTTTTTTTTTTTTAAACATAGAATTTTTATTTTTTATTTTTTATAACAGTAATCTGTGAGGACGAACATACGATCTGTACCGTCCAGACTCCCAGCGACCAATCCTCTTGACTAAAGCCTCCCCCAGGCCTAGCCGTGAAGCCTCCGTGGCAGCCCCAATCCGAAAGGAATGAGTGCCGTACTCGTGCGCCGGCACACCCAGCCACTCCAACACCATCCTCATTACCCTGAGGAACTGAAACCTCGATAAACCAGAGGAGTCTGCGTGGACCAGGAGGGACTGAGACCCCTGCGCCCGCACTACCAAAAACTCCCTGATGCAGCGTACCGGGCACACCCGTTCACCCGGTACCTTAAACAATTCCACCATACGGCCCCGCCTAGCCGTATCCATTTTTGAGGACCTGAGCCACACCAGTAGCTTCCCAGGCTCACACACCACATCCGTCGCCCAGATGCCGCCCAACCGGGCCCAGGAAGGACTTACCAACTCCGATATCCGGAATGCTCCGAAAAAGGCCAAGGAAAAAGCCGCGGTAAACAACAAACGCTCGTAATCCGATGTGCAAATAGCTCGCAGCACCTCCACCATTCTACGCAGCAACGCCACCGACACCGGGCGCCGTGAGTCAGCCTGCTTTTTTCCCCTCCCAAAACCTTTTAACGCTTGCCTTATCAAAAAATTCTTACACACGTCCACCTCCCCACGCAATTTAAACAAAAAGGACAAAGCTGCCACTGCTTTGTCCAATTTGGAAGGGGACGCCCCTTCAGCCGAAAGCTGCACCAAAAACCAAAGCAAGGCATCCAGCAGGGATGCCTCAGGGCGGTGTCTACCCCCCGTAGCCACCAGTGAATCCCAGTCTCGCCAGACCCTCGCGTATGCCGACCATGTGGAAGGAGCAAGCAAACTTTTTACCCATCCCGCAAGCACTCCATTCCGATCTTCCACAGTACCAACGGGCACTCCTGCCCAGTCCTGTCTGCTCCCGGAGCTTCTGCTCGAAACCGCTCCCACTGGAATCGAGAAAGAGCATCCGCTATAACGTTTAAGTGCCCTGGTACATGTTTTGCACGGAACGAGATATTCAGTTCCATGCAAAGCAGCACAAAACGCCGTAAAAGCCGCACCACCGGGGCCGACGCTGCAGATAGGTTGTTCACTGAATGCACGACCGCCAAGTTGTCAGAGAAAAAGACAACCCGCCGGTCTCGCATGCACCTCCCCCATAACGTTAGGGCCACTAACAAGGGAAATAGTTCCAAAACGCCAGGTTCTTCAGGAGCTTGCTGCCCGCCCACGCCTCCGGCCAACGCTCCGAGCACCACTTACCCGCGAAGTATGCGCCAAAACCCACGCTACCCGACGCATCCGTGTAAAGTTCCAGCTCATCCGCCTGTACTACTGCGCACTGGAATACCACCTTTCCGTTAAACCGCTCAAGGAAGACCAGCCACACAGCCAGGTCTGCACGTATCTTCCTAGTCAACCGGATAAAATGGTGTCCCACCGCGATACCCGCAGTAGCCCGCGACAGTGACCTAATAAACACCCGGCCCACCGGAATTATCCGACAGGCGAAGTTTAGGCGCCCTATCAATGACTGTAACTGACGCAGGGTAACCTTTTTGGCCCTACCTACCATCTGAACAGCAGTCCGTAGTACCACTAGCTTATCCCTGGGGAGCCTGCAGACCCCTGCTACCGAATCTATCTCCAACCCCAGAAAGCTTAAGCACGTAGTAGGACCCTCTGTCTTATCCGCCGCCAAGGGAACCCCAAAGCTACGCGCAACCTGTTCCAGCGAGCGCAGCAGCACCAAGCAAGATCTGGAGCCCATGGGGCCCACGCACAAAAAATCGTCCAAGTAGTGCACCATTGAACGATCATTTGCCACTTTCTTAACTACCCATTCGAGAAATGTGCTAAATTTCGCGAAATAGGCACAAAAAACTGAACACCCCATAGGCAGACAGAGGTCCACATAGAACCCCTGATCAAACCAGCAGCCCAATAGGTGGTGACACTCTGGGTGGATCGGGAGGAGATGAAAAGCCGATTCTATATCTGCTTTAGCCATCAATGCCCCGGCCCCTGCGTCTCTGACCAGCTCCACTGCTCTGTCAAATGATGCGTACGATACGGAGCAAAGCTCCCTATCAATGTCATCATTAACCGACCCTCCCTTAGGATAGGCCATCCTGCCCGCTTCCAGTTCCTTCCGTAATTTGTCCCTCACTACCTCCGGAAACTGAAGCACCGACTTCAAGTTCCGGCGGGAGAAACGACCTGGGCCTGGGACAAACGGGATGCGAAACCCCCACCTAAACCCGTCCTCCAAGAAACTTGCATCCGCTCGCCTACCGTAGCGCCTTAGCCACGGCCGCATCGCGTCGCTGCTCACCGGAGTTCTCCCCTTTAGCCCCAGACTGCCCGGCTGAGCTACCAGACTTGCCGCGCTTAAAGCATCTGGCTGCGCTATGGGCGCCTCCGCAGACCGAGCACTCGTGCCGGAATTTGCAGGAGGCGCCCCACTTGCACTGGCTGTCGTTGAACAGCCAGCACGTCCCGCGTTTTCCGGTGGCCGGCGTGGAGCCTTGGGCTCCACCACCGGCCCCCCCGGGAAAGGGCGATGCCTTTTGAGCCATCATGATCTTTACCCAGAGCGTAATGTCGATCTGGTCAAAGCTCATGCCTGGGTTAGCGGCTAGGCGTTGACGAAACTGTTCGTCATACCTCCACCATGCTAAACCCCCATAAAGTCGGTACGCCTCCCATATCCCGTCCACATAACAGAATAGGGAGGAGCACTTCCCCGGGTGCTTTTCACCCAGGACACTAGCCAGGATGCAAAAGGAGCGCAACCAGTTCCCGAATGTTTTCGGGAGCTTCCTATACCGTTTTTTCCTTTCCTCATCCTCCTTCTTCTTCCTATCCTCCTTTTTCTCGTCCTCCTTGAGGTCGATAGGTTCCTCCAAAGGAAGCAAGGAAAGAAGTTCTACGTACTCCCCTTTCCAAATTTTCTCCCTGACCTCAGCTTTCAAATGTACCCCTAGAGGGCCAGAAAAAGACGCATACGAAGAATACCGTGCCACCTCGGCTACATTAAGTGCCCCTGTCTCAGTTCCCCCCGTATCGTTACCCCCGGAACCTCCTGCCTGCGCCGCCTCATGAGAATTTGCCCCCAGGGAGTGGTGAGGATCACCCGGCGATTCCGCCGCAGACCCTGCCGCACAACCAAAACCGCCGCTCGTTGGGGAAGGGAACACGGGAGGGACCCATGCCGACGCTACCGTGTTGGCTACTATTGTGTGCGTTCTACCCGCCCATGAATCTAAGAATGCCCGCAAGCCCCCTAGTAACTCCAACTTGCCACGGCTAACATTAGCAGGTGTTACAGTAAACTCACCGGTCGCCCCCCGGCCGCCCCGCTGTCCAGCTCCGGCTGCCGAGCCTCTCCAGCCGTATGTTTTCCGCTGACACCCGTCCTCCTCGGGTCCCTTGGTTTCTCAATACCATGATGGCCCCTCGGCCGAAGATCTGCTCCCGTCCGTTGGCGTCTGGAAGAAAAAGAACACTGGGAACGTATCGGCGAACAACGTAGCCCTTCCATAGACGGGGGAAGTAACCCCTGACCCTGCGACGCCCTCTGAGCAGTACTCCCTAACCCTCTGCCCGATTGCCAATCCCGGTCCATGGGTGACGGGGATCTACTATCCGGAGACCGTACCCCCCGCCGAGACCTGCAGCGACTGCGAACCTCTCGACGCCTTGTCTGAACCCCCCTGCTCCTACCCGATCCCGGAAATCTGGGGGGAACCCTGGCATTACTGTCCCTACCCCCGACGTGTCCGCCAGACCTACCCATGCCGAACTCGCCACCCCTCATCCCGTCCTCCTCACTATCTTCTTACCCGTCAATTTCTATAGGCGAATCTCCCCGGATCACTGGGGACGCCGACCAGGTTGGGGAACCGGGAGGGGAAAATAGCTCTGGGGAGCCCACCCCGTACCTATCCTCCAGGGGGGAACGCTCGCCCGGCGAGAGGGACCTACTTGTGCTGGTACCCGGCGCCGACTGGTAACGCTTAGCCGGGGCCTTACCCTGACCCGCCCTAGTGCTTAAACGGCGTGGAAGCGGATCTACTGCCACCCTACCCCCTGGATTAATAGGGGACACCGACGATTCTGGGGATGAAAACCTGGGAGAAGCCTGTGGAGGCCTTGCACGGCCTCTGGAGCGCCTAGAGGAGGTAAGTGGGGCAGGAGGGACCACACCAGTGTAGGGGGGAAAACCTGGGGCATTCCCCCCCCCCCCACCAGACCCGCTCACCTGATGCACTCCGGCTACAGCCACCACTCCTGATCCTCCTCCTGAGCTCCGGATCCGGCCTTCCCGCTTGTCCAGGCCCCCCACCATCGAGGAGGTGCTGGGGCCAACAATCCCCGGTCTCCTGGCCGCTGGGCCCGCTCACCGGAGCCTCCGGATGCGCGATTGCATCCCTCACAGGCCCCACTTCCGGTGCGGCCTTCCTCCTGGCCGTCGATTTCTGGTTGCGGCCTACACTTCCTCCCGTTGCGGCTGCATGGTGGGTGGGTGTCCTCGCCATTCGGGCAGCTCGAGTCCCAGTCCTGGGGGGAAGAGCAGCGCGGCCCACAGCTCCTGGAACTCCACTGGGCCCAGGGAAGATGTCATCTCCGGGGCTCAGGCGGCGGGGAGGCCTCACCGAATGAGAAGGCCTCCTCGATGCGGTGGCAGCAGGCCCTGCTGCAGCTCCAGGTCCCTCCAGACGTCCCTTCAGCCAGCCAGGTCCCTTCAGCAGCGCAGCAGCCTTCATCTCCGCGAGAATCCAATCAATCTCAGCCTCCGTGATCCTGGAAAAGAAGAAGGGAGACAGACCAGACACACAACAGGTAAGGGGGAAAAAACTTTCCTAAAATGGCCCCCAAACTTCCTGTTCCTATCTTTTATACTATCCCAACTCCTCCCACTAAAGGCTGACATATCCTCTCAGCACCCTGTCATGATTGCCCCTCCCCGACCTTGTCTGGGGGCTACAGGAAGCGCTTACTTAGGTCTAAGGGGAAGCAGAGTACCGAGCTGCAGAGCAGGCTTTGAGGGGCAGCCCATATGTAGAGGTGTACCTAGGTTCTCTACTGCCCTTGGCATGAGCAACCACATCTACACACACAGTCACACCTACATACATAGCTACATTAATGCACATACATAGTCACACATAAATACACACACAGTCACACTTAAACACACACTTACACAGACACAGTTAAAACACACATTCACGTACACACACATAAATATACACACTTACACAGACACTCTTACACACACAGTCACACCTACAGACACACACAGATACACTTACACAGACACACTTATTTACACACACTTGCACAGACACCCTTACGCACACTGTCACACGTACAAATATACACACTTACACAGGCATCCTTACACACACACACACACCCAGACACTTACACACACCCACACACACATACATACACTTACGCAAATACCCTTACACTGACACCTAGACACTCTGACACACACACCTAGACACATTTACACACACACATTGAGACACCCACACACAGTCACACTTACATGCAGACACCTACACACATTTTTCCTATTTTATTAATCAAAATAACATGTTATACTGTTGGTCCCCCTCCCTTTATTTGAAGGAAGAGGATGTTTTCGACAGTGTCTGCAGCGGCAGAGCACATCCATTAGGGTTCTTCTGCCTAAACTCATGCACCTGTAAAGCTGTGCTCAATGTGACCAGGAGGTGCGGTTACACCTTGAGGAGGAGGTGTTGAGGTAGAAAGCTCCCTGTAACAGCGCATCTCCTCCCTGCGCATGGGCGCGCTGCACCTCGTGCACCCACCCAGGATGGGCCCTGAGCATACATAACTCCTAACTCTTCCCTGCTCTAGATGTAGGCAGCCCCATATTTGTTTGGGGTTATATTTGCATCAGTAATAGCTTGCATCCTATAAATTAGCTTTCTGGGCCTCATCAAAAATTATGTCACATTGATCTGCCCTAGTTCAGGGCATTTATAAAGCTGAAAATTGAGATGTGAACAATCATTATACTATATTGAGAGATTCTAATTATATATAATTAAATTATTATATTAAATTATCGCTAGACAGGTTGGCTTAAGTTATCAATAATTTTCATAACATTGTTACTAAAAGTTAAAAATAGTTTTGAGTTGATTTGGTTATCCACCAACATATCTCTCTGTTGCAGGTGATGATGGAGACACAAAATCAAATTCACTATTAAAAACAGCTAATACATTAATGATCCTCAGCAAATTCAAATTGGATACCTAAGTTATATGTTGCACTGAATAAAGGGGGAGGAATCTGAACTGCCGCCTGCTGGAGGTAATGGATCCTCTGTGGTGTGCTACTGTATACATACATTTTATACTTGCCAAACGTATGGGCATCTTTATACGTTACCGCATTATCTTCACCATGATGATGTCAGAGATCAGAATAGCTCAAAAAAGGATATACCGTATATAATGGTCTACTCAGGCAGCTCCAATTTACAGATCTACCTGATGGTGGTTCTGATCATAGGTGATCCCACACTGATATCCAGCACTGTATTTAGAGTGAGGCAAAAAAGGCACGTGCCTAGGGCGGAACTTACTTTGTCTGCCTGGGGGGCTTGCTAGCAGAGACAATGGCTGGGAAGATCGGAAGATGTTCAGATCCCTGTGCAGTATGAAGGGGGAGTGCTGACAGGTCATGTGTCCCAGCGCTCTGACAGCACTCACCGCGTGGGTAAGGACCAGCGCTGCCAAGGGTAATTCCTTGGGTGCTGGGGGAAAATAATGTAATGGGGGTGATGTGGGCATGTAATAGAGGTGAGGGGGGCATGTAATGGGGGCGTGCAATGGAGGTGATGTGGAATATCATGGACTAATGGAACATGTAAGGGGGTCATGTAATGGGAGTAATGTGGTGATAAAGACATGTAATGGGGTGCTGGGGGCATGTAATGGAGGTGATGGGGCATTTAATGTGTGTGCAATGTGGGACATATGATGAGGGCATGCAATGGGGTGATGGGGCATTTAATGTGTGTGCAACATAGGTGATGGAGCATGTAATGGGGCATTTAATGTGTGTGCAATGTGGGTGATGGGGCATGTCGTGGGTGTGCAATGTGGGTTGGGGGTGCCTGAATTTTGTCTGCCTGGGGCAGCACAAAACCAAGATACACCATTGCTGATATCTCCTGACACCGAAAGCACCAAAAAGAAAACTGAAAGGCACTGAACCATAGCTGTAGCCCTTGTCCTCCTTTATGGAGGACCTCCGCTACATCTAGAATATGGTCACCGACGTCAATGGGAGGACTTCAGCTATTGTGGAAACCCATGGAGGAGGAGATGTATCCATTTCTCTCTCCACATCCCTTGTCAGGGTAGTTGGAAGGCAACAAGTGCTCATTCTAACTATTGCCAAGTTGTTGTAGGATGCAAAGACAATTGCATTTTATAAAGTGTTTATGATGAACTCGGATCTAAATCACAAAAAGTGAACTGCAAATTAAGGACATTATTAGGGGCCTTTGAAAGACAAATAAGTTGGAGAATTTTTTCCTATTATTATCTGTTTATCCCAGTTTCCAGTTTTAAGATTTACAGCACTATATCTTCTAGAGGATGAATCAGATGCCAGTAAAGTGCCCAACTCCAGTGAGAGTCAGTACAATTCTCAAAATCAGAACTTGGACCACGTCAATATTACCCTTCCAGAGTGTACACTCAACTGCACTGGATTCCGTAATAAAATGGAAATCCACAGCAACACAGACAGTGGAATAGGTAAGAAAAAAGCAAATTTACAGTCTGAATGATGTACAGCTGGAAAGCATATAAAATATTGTAAATGAATGCTGCTCTAACACTTTATCTGAAAGGCAATTTAATGTTTCCACTACTGCAGAATAGTTTCTATAGTTGTGAGAAGGTTGATTATCCATCACTTGCTTATACTCTATTGTTTGTTTATTTATGTAGGTTTTGGCACAGATGATTTGAGCCCAGCTCCTCCTGGTTTTTCTGCTGAATGTCAGGGTGTAATACAACACTTGAAACAAGTGGCTGGCAATAATTCCCAACCACAAAACTGTTTTATGGGCGATGTTCATATCTGGAAAAACACAGGTAGTTAAAATATAAGCAAATTACTAAAATTCTGAAATACAACTCTTTAAAACCCCAATAGGTTTTAATTCTAGGATGAGTGAGATAGACTATGACCCCACCCTTTGCTCACCTGCATTTCAGTAATCTGTGCAGTGATTTGTGGGAACATGCAGCACAGATCTCTGACCTCCATGTTTGCTCCCTTCATGGATTCCCAAAGAATTATTTACAGATGCAAGATTTAATCACTGAACTCTTTCAGTCTCCTAACCATGCCAATATGACAAAGGTATGTTGCACAGACCACGGTGACTATGGCATAGGTTCCTGTAAAGAGAATAACTGTCCCAATAGACAGTTTGGGGGTTATGTATAAAGATGGCACACACTGGGATAGCGCCCAGCACTTTCAATATGAAGATTTACAGATCATGACCACAATATAGCACCTCACACTATTTTGGAGGTTTGTGGCAGAACAGTGGCGCTATCTCCTTGTGCATGTACTACCACAAACCATGTATAAAGAAATACATAATGAAAGTGCTCAATAGTATTGGAGAACACCTTATATTCCAGGATCAAAAACAAAACATTTTTAAAGAATATTTTAAAAAGTCAGGATTTATATTTACTAATAAATAATAATAAAAAAAAAGCATAAATTGTGGTTATACATAACACCAATTGTGCTTTTTTTTCAACAATTTTTTTTTAACTCCCCCGACACTTTTATTTACAGGAATCTTTGTAAAATACAAAGAGGTTTATATAAAATCTCCCAGCAGTTGAGTTATAAATTGACTGTGAGACCATTCAGGATTGGGACTTATGTATAAAAGGACATTTCCAGTGTAAAGGTCTAAAAGTGATCTAATCAACAAGAACAGTCCACTGGTTCCCCTAGTGACCACTTAGAACATTGCCCCCCCCTTATACCCAAAGCTAATTGAATGCTTTGATGATTATAATCCATTAAGCAGTTTATGGGGGACAAAAAAAATAAATATCATTGTATTGAACACACTAAAAAAAAAAAGAGAGAGAGATGAAAGGCTAGGTCTAGTCTCAATTGAACATTGCAGCTCTCCAGACCTGTGCTTATAGTGAAACACATGAATAGGTTTCATATTTGGTTTTATATTTAAGGATTAAAAATGTAAGTAAGTGACAAACTGGTGCTTTCTCCCTGATAAGGCAGGCACACATTGTATGGAGTCATATACGGTTTATTATGATGCTCACCTCACCTGGATCCAAGATTACTAAAAAAAAAAAAAAAAATGTTTTCTAGATTCAAAAACTATGCCACATACCTCATCCCCTATCAAAACGGAGCAGAATTTGCAGGACATCTGCAACGATCTAGGGAGAGTGACCCTGGACGACCAGACAAGCTGTGGAAGTGGCACTGGATCATTTCAGCAGTAGATTGACTCCTTGGAACATACAGCTGAGAATAACTGCAGGGGACTCCTATCAGGAACAAACAGCTGTTTCTCAGAGACAACTGTTAATAGTTAACAAACTGGTTCTCTTTGGCACACACCATGGTTTCATTTTTCATTACAATTCCAGTCTTTAAAGTGGGTGGACATTTCCTCCAAAGTCAGATCTCAATTACCCACCCAGCCAATTTACAGGTGCTAGGTGTTTGCAGTGAGAATCCTATCCAAATATTCTCACAGCACAGGTGAACTGTGTCATTCATTCCATCTAGATCAGGGATCTCCAAACATTTCAGTACGAGGGCCAAAGAAAAAAAATAATAATTTAACTTTTTACATATGACATAAGGTTTCTGAAAAAAAATAAATTTCTTGTTTTTATTTCTTTCCTCTGCACTCACAATTTAACCCAGCATGCAGTTTGCATCCACAAGACCTGCAACAGCCCTGAGATTGCACCACAGGACTTACCACGTTGGGGCAGAACCAGAGCCTGATCTTCAGAGGGCCACTGCCCTGGTCTGTCCCTTTGTTTTGTTTTTTTTACTCCCCCCCCCCCCCCCCCCCCCCATGTGCATAGCCCCTCTCTCTGGCTCCCTCTCCACCACCCATGTGTGTAGTCTTCCTCCCCACCCATGTGTATAGTCTCGCTCTCTCTCCTTCCCCACCCCTCCCTTCCTAGATCCATCACAAGTGCCCTGGCCCCAACTTGCTGCATGTATATCCAGTGGTAGCAAAACTGCTGAATTCTTAAAGCAGACACATCCCCAGTATCTGCAGGCTGGATAAAAATAAAAATGACCACCAGACATAGTTTGGAGATACCTCATCTATATTATTCATAAGTAAATGAGGAGCATTTGGGAGGAGAAAGTTTGGATAGTGGTAGTCCCAGATTCATCATTTGGTTTAGTGGGTGTGAACAGGGACAACTTTATCATAGGGCAAAAAGGATAACCTATTGAACAGGAGTGAACCATGAATGTGCTCGGTGTTCATAATGTCTGCTAACCTAACCCCCCACAAAGGATCCTAGGCATTGCTTGTATGGTAGAGGGAAGAAAAATGAAAGAAAGAAATAACATGCTTGGTGTTAATCGGTGCATTTGCTTTCAATTCTGCTTGGTAAAAAAAAAAAAAAAGTGCCATCAATAATTTGTTATAAGGCTGGAATTGAAATGTAGAAGCCCATTACTTAAACTGCAGAAAAGGAAGGAATAAATAAATAAATAAATAAATAAATAAAATAAACCAGATAAGGCCAAGACAAGGGTATGACAGGCTGATCAGGAGAATAATCCCCAAAATGCAAGAACAGGTTTCCTACAAACCCCCAAAATAGTGGCAGGTGCTATAAATGTGTCAGTGATATGCAAAAAAACAAAAAATTATATTTAACGTGATTGTATTGTTTGAACTCTAAATTGTTAAAACCATGCAAGAATATGATATTAAAATATATTTACAAATTCATTGTGCGCCAAGAGACCCCAATACACAAAAAGAATAAACGTGAATTCACCAATATCCAGGCTTCCTGAGAATTTAGGTCTATAGACAAAGTTGGTCACAGCCTGCTACAAGTGTCTGCAAAGCAACAGGAACAAGAATAAAGTGTTTTGGGCAACTTTAAAGAAAAAAGTTAAGATTTACATTTTATTCAAGAGGCCCTAGTCAGCAAAACTTGACAGACAGAACAACAAAATATCACAGATTTTACAATAATAAATAAAAGCCCCTTTTATTATTAAGATCACCTCTTTGTCTTACAGTTTATAATGTTCCATTATCTAATAAGATAAGGGTCACGCAAAGATCAGAGGTATAGGTTTGGGGTTGCTGTGAAGTACGGTTTCAGCCCGATGTGTGAGCAGCTACTACAATGAGGCACTACGCATTTTAAGTCTACCACTTGACAGCTCAATGTGCTTGCTCTGGTCAATGGCATTCAAGAAGTACTCTTCACATTTGGTACATATGTCTATGCACATCCAGTCTTCCATAGAACTTTTTATGGATGAGACATTCTCTGCGATATCCTGGTGTTCAAACACTAATGGAATTCTAAAAAAGAAAACATGTCAGAAGGATATCCTATAGATTTCAGTGTTACCACACACAAAATAAGTTCTAAAAACCTGCTTTTTCTTAATAACCAACCAACAACCTTACTAAACACGTTGAAAGTGAAACAAAAACATATTATATACTAATAAAGGGTTGCCACCTTTTTCCTAAATAAATAAAAAATAAAAAAAAAAGCCTTGCCATTGTCTTTTTCAACTAAACATTGACCTAAAGCAAATTTTTAACAGCCTGGGTAGCAACCCTATTTACCACAAATTGAACCTCTCAGAAGACTTGCTTGTGTGCATTAAAAATGCTATTCCCCAAGTCACTTACTTGGAACAATCCCAATTTAATGTTTCTCTGTAGAACAATTGAATGGTGTGTTCCTGGCAAACTGGATCATCCTCCTTAGTCAGAACCAAGGTTTTGAAGAAGCTCACTGGCAGATGCATACATTGTTTGAAAGGCATCAACATCTGAAAAAGATAACCTATCATTATATACCAGTTAGATTTTACAAAAAAATTGCTTTGCAGGATGAGCAAGTACCTCGCTTGAATACAAAAAAAGTTTACACATTAAAGGGTTTATGTTATAAAGGCATTAAGGCAGATTAAGACAAGACTATTTAACAGTATTTTGACATACCTTGCAAGTCAGTGGTAGTCTACAAGCAGTTATTGTATGGTCACTGGTAGCACTTTCTGATCATATTTTATTCCCTATATTTACAGCATATACCATGGGAAGTTGACAGATTGTTTTAAAACCAGTAAATATAGCATGGTTTTAAATAGAAATACACAATTTGCTGCAAGCAATAAAATAGAATACTGTGAACAGTCAGGGGGGGGCTGGCAAGAGGCGCAGTGGGCAATTTCCCTCCAGGCTGCTTGCCAATCTGTCTCAATGGGTTGGGCTTCACCGCTTTCACTTCTAAATGCCAAGTGTGTATCACTATCTAATTGTCTCAAACGGTGCGGTGATAAAGTTACATCATGAATAACTAAAATATTTGTCCCCTTGAAAACCATCAGCTCTCCCCAGTGATAAGTGGGTCTTCACTGGTAGCTACAATAGAAAAAAAGGGTCACAGAAACATTTGAAGAAGAAAAAAAAAAAAAGTAATTCTGCACTCCATCTTGCAATTTCCAATTTATTGTATAGTGATAATGCAAAGGAAGGTGACTGCTTTTTCAGCAGTCCTTTGCATCGTCACAGTATACTTACAATAAATTGGAAAGTGCAAGATAGAGTCAGAGTCCGCTTTCTTCAAATGTATATGGCAGTTTGTGAGTTGGGTCACGCAGCCCAGCTCTACTCATTGCACATTAGCAGCCCAGCTACGCCCACCTTTGCAACGCATTGGTAAAGAGTGATCCCCCAGCAAATTAGTGCCCGGGAATCATTATTACCATCACAGATACACAAAAACCAAGAATGATCTATACATTGCGTTAGCAGATATGCAAAAAAGTGTCTTGTCTCTTATTTAGGACAACACTGTGACAGAATATGCAGACAAACAAACTTCCCAAGGAAAGGGTTATTTTGCACATCAAGCCAAAAAGGTAAACAAAAGACAGTTAAAATGCTTAATATATTCATTTGCTTATTTTACTAACCGAGTGTATGTAACGGGGTTTTGCGCAGGTCCACCTATACCCCTGTGGTCCTTTTCCCCAGTTACCTTTTTGCGCTCTGCAGAGCGATCCTGAGTCTCCGCTACCTGGGAGTTGGGGTACATGACGGCGGCAGTGCCTCCACCCAGTGGGGCATCCAGGGTATGGATGGGGGGTCCCACTGGGAACATATCTACATAAGAAATACAACTGACACAGAACTAACTTAAATATAACTTTGTATTGCACAGTAAAAGCACTATGCAAATAAATAACAGAGAAATAAACATAACACAGTAAAATATTCAGAAGAGCAATTACCCATTTAAAGCAAAACGCAATAAATACTGCAGCCAACCCCACAAGCAGTCTGGTACCGTTAGTTGGTGCACATAGTTGGGGCCCATAAATACTGTAATCCACAATATGGCTGAAGTTAAAATGAAACAGGCATGGAAAATGGAAGATCAAGAACTTTTAGCTGTGTGCTGACTTTCAAGGTGCCCTGTGTGAGACAGGGGGAGAGGATTTCAGCTTACCACTACACCACAGGCTGCAATCACATCACTTCACCTGCTATCTCCTCACTGTGACAGCAGGCTTTGCCACACACAGCTCTGTATGCAGGTCTGCTGACTTCCACATGCAGGAATATTCCTCCAGGATGCTGCTGTAATCCTTCTGGGCATTAGATCAGTCAGGCCACAGTTCCTAGATCCCAACAACTGCTTGACAGTGTCTTTCTCCTTCTCTCTCCAGCTCTGAACTAACTTATTTCTTAAAATGGAGTCAGGGTCTTTGTTTTTAGTCTTGCTCTCTCAAGATCGCCATCTGCTGGGCACCACACAAAACTGCAGGCTAGTCAGTGACACAGCAGAAATGATTGTAATCCCAGAGGGGTTACATGTATATACTAGAAACAATGTTTAGGCTTGGACAAACTAAAAAGCAGCTTAAGAATACACACATCAAAACAGACGCTCAAATCACCCAGAAGAGAGAGTCAACCATGATATATTCCTCATAATTCCCATGTAAATATTGCACACAGTCTTCATGCTGCTCACACATTTATTGTATTCTTAGGAAGAGTCTAGGTTCACTATTACACCGTGACATGGATTAAAATTTAGATCTATGCGAGCCCAACATTTGTGGAAAGATGCACGTTACAGGTCACTTTAAAATGACTAACCAACCATGTTTTGTGGCTCATATAAAGCATGTGAAAACACTGCATTTAAACCACACATTTGCAAAACATTAAAAAGTATATTACCTCTACACTGCATTCAAGACAGTTCACCCTGAATGGGAAAAAGAAAAAGAATATTACATAACCAGTTGCAAACAAATAGGTTAATCACTAACAGAAATGTATTAAAATACACTCCTTAAAAATTATTTTTTTTCCCCACCCTTCCCCACTCAGACCTCCAAATTCTCTCAGCTTAATGGGGGGAAAAAAACCAAAAAACAAAAGTCATGTCTGTTTTGTTAAAAGAGAGTTCTTTAAAAGTTTTTATATTGGTCCAAACTACTTCTCATTTTTCTGCCTCATGATAACCTTCTATCCATTGCCTGTGATGGAGAACTGAGGACTAATAATAAGTATTGCTGAGATACTATGCTTCTGCATTATAGCTGTAATTGCACCTGGGACAGATAAAGGACTATTTAACTTGTGATGGGTTAAGTCAAGTATCCGTAGTCTCTATAGACAGATGAGCAGGTACCTGCTAAAGGTCAAACACTGGAGCAAGCCAAAACACTTACCTTTCACACATTTTGCAAGTAAAGAAGAGTCTTTTCTTATGGCAGCTAAAACACACCTAGTAGGCAGAATGAAGAGAACGATTTCAAGCTATTTAAGTTACTAATCTGCTGCCTGGATCTTAATAAAAACCTTTGCAACCTTAAAACATCTTTGGCAAGTCCCAACTGTGGCTTACCCGGTTCCCAGAAAACCTGTAACTCTGTAGGAAGTCCAATATCTCTGCCTTTACAGTCGATCGCCGATAAACAACCAGCTCTTCAATGGTTGTTGAATGTACCTTGGGATTGCCAAATCTCTAGGGTATAGAGATTTTAGCATTACAAGGCGGTGAAAGAAGGGGTACTACACACAAATAATATTTGTTGCCACCTACTACGTATGGGGGTCTAATGGAAAGGAACAGATTTTATCAATGTGGAGAGGGTTGAAAATGTAATATCTCCATTTAATCTACAGCAGCTCCCTGTACAAGAAGCACAGGTAACCGAAATAGAGGGATAGTGCCTAAAATTATGTAAATATTATATAAACTTTTTTTTTTTTTTTTTTTAACATGTCTCTACTGCAGAGAGATCATTGGCAAAAAGAAAATTTACACAGAATGTTTCAGAAAATATTAACTCTCCACTGAGTAAACCAGTGCAGGTAGGTTATCAAATAAAACTGAATTAAAACATTTTTTTTATATAACATTTTACTTTTTTTTTTTTTTTAATACATCACTCAGACTAGATGTGATACTACACACACTTTGATACATTTTCCTTTTTAGATTGAATAGTTTGGTCTTGCAGAGTGGTAAATGTGAGTGTTCACAGAGTAAATTCACTGCAGTGATCATGAGTTTTATGGAGTCAGGATGCAATGTGCAAAATACTAGATCAAAGTATTGGTAATGATGATTGTTTAAGATTAAAAGACAGAATGTACCTTGCTAGCTTGTGGACAGTAATCAGGATTCTGAAAGGAACCTTCAAATGAACTAGAACATCTATGAGTAAAAGAGTTTGGCTTATCATGGCACATAAAGCCACTCATTTTTAGGTCATCTTGGGAGGAGGTCAGCACTGGAACAAACATAAGATCTACAAGAAAAAGAAAAAAAAAAGAAAAAGCTTGAAAACTACAGAACAGATATACTTTGGGATGTTATTTTCTCTTTGTAAGAACTAGGTTTCTGCCTCATGGAAGTGACACAAGATAATAACCTGAAAGAGGCACGCTTATTGAATAATAGACAAACAAGGACTTTCAGCTGAAAGTTACAGCAGAGTTAAAACAGTGGAATGCATATTCCTCTGGAGTCAATTTGGAATCTCAAAAGTCTCTAAAAGTTTGGGAGTGACTGGACACCATATTATTCTGGTCACCGACCAGGACAGCTGGCAGAGCTCATCCCAAAATTGACCAAATACAAATCTAGCCAACTTCCTTGTGAGATATATATACGGTCACATTATTTAGCAAGAAAGAAATAGCGGTCAGTCTCTCAAATAGGTGAGCACACACAGAACAAGCACCTGGCTCAGAGCATCCATCCTGGTATCTGGAAAATGGCTGGAGTTTAGTGGCAGACTTTATTTCAGTCATTAGTAGCTCGTGCAAGCTTGGCTCTTCTTGGGAGCGTTCCCTCAGCTTCCTCTCAGACGCCTGTACAAGAGAAGGTAGTTCACAAGTTGGAAAACAATGTAACCCTGTGCGTGAAAAACCTTATTTCTACCATGCAGATGCTAGGACACGTAAACCGACTTCAGACAAATTAACCCCTCCAATGTCAGGGGAAGCAACATTTCTACAGAACTGCAGTATGCAGAAAGATTTGGTAAAATACACAATACAGAAATTGGTAGCTAGTTTGTGCCATCTAGTGGAACACCAGGTCAGCTGCACTGGTACGGAGCATAGAAATTAAATAGTTTGTACAGGCTTTAAACTATATCCAGGTTGTTCATTTTTTCCCTTGGGTATCCCACTTCCCAGGACATGTAGGGGTCACGGGAACTTTGTGAAGTTTGGCAGAGGGACATACAAAAATTCAAATACTTGATCTGTAGAACTCTATCGCAATCCTTTCTTTGCTGAAGACCCACAGATCTAGAGCATATTCCCACGGAGTCTAGAAAATTACCGGTCTTAAAGGCTGGGAGCGGATAAAGTCCACAATGAAGTTGTCAGGAGTTAGGTTTATTTTATTCTTTTCACAGTCCTAAAATGAGGGGGAGAATTGTTGATGGAAACAATGCACCTATCTTTCTATAGTAAAAATAAATAAATATTGAGGCCGACAGGCTGGCTCAGTCCATGTTAGATTTATTGGGCCATGGTTAATACCAGTGTCTTCGGTTGCCAATACTCACCTTGACTTTGCGCAGTTTGTATCTCCTACACCTGATATCTTTCATCAGGAGTTCATGTGGGGATAGCTTGTATTCAATAGGAAGCCTTACATAGGAGCGCTCTTTGGCATTACTGAGCCTGATTCCAACGCGAAGCTCTCCAATGACATGGCGCCACAAATCTCCCTAGAATCAGACAAACACACTCCATGACATGTATAAGAAATTCTTGTTTGTTTTTTCACCATCCAAGACATTACCCAGCTTTCATATAGTCGAACAGAATCTTTCCCCAGAAGGTCTTCTGCTTCCAGCAGTTTCAAACTCTAAAATAAAACAATTTGAGTTAATATGAAGAACTATATACACATACTATATAAAAAGGCAGACTAAGTGATTGATTTAAAACAAGATGTCATCTACATAGTTTTCCTTGTAAGAGATCAATTTTATATTACAACACCTACCTGTTTGGATTGCTCGATTGAGATTAAGATTTTGTGGAACTCCTTGTGTTCAGCAAAGAGGACACGGCAGACTGTTCGGTAATGTACGGAGGCTTCTGATGGTGGGAAGAGGCGCTCAGCACAGACCTGAAGAATTAGATTCCAAGCCAAGTCTGGTTATTACAGAACTGGAAAGCAAGATCCAAACAAATGAATGTTATAGCAACACTCAAATTGGCAATCTTTTCTGTCAATTTGGCTTGCACAACATGTAGCTAGAGTGTTCCTACAGGAACCCTTAACTTTTCAAGACATTTACTTTGAAGAGGACCTGACCCCATCTCAACTACTCATTTTACCAGGGACAAACAACCAGACTTCCGTGATTCTCCTTATGTTGGCAACATATATAGTCCATAACTCCTAACTTATGCCCTCTGAAAATTGGGATGCTGGGGGAGGTAAAGTGCCAGGAGTCAGATAAAAAAAAAAAAAAAAACCACAGTGTGCCTTATACGAGAATAATAATATGGTGTTGAACCAGGAAAGGTACATTTAGATATTTTATGGTTTACAAGTATTTCCTTGGGATATTATTTTTGACCAACATCCAGGGGATGTTATTATTACCCATATTAATGGTACTCATGTTATCTACCTTGGAAGGATGAAGAGCTGAGTCAACCCCCAAGGGTTGAACAGATTTTACTCATGATGCCCACTGACTGATAGAGGTGAGCAATCATAACTAATCATTAAGACTTGTTGTTCCCAAACCAAACCTCATACCGCTCCCCCACAGTAGTCTAGGATTTAGGAATCATCCAATCATGTTTACAAATCTCAAATCTGCTGTTGGTACTTTAGGACCGGTTTTGAAATCACTGATTCAGACTTATATTTTTGGAAGACTGGGCAGGACTGGCCTACAGGAAAGCTGATCCCTGCGGATTGCGCCACTTTTACCACTTTGTCTCATATTATATTTTTTAAATAAGTTTTAAAAATAAAATGATTCTTCCCTTTTCTAAAAAAAAGTTATACAAATGGTAATGAAGGTATAAAAAGGGATTTTTGCTGCCAAAAAAGGTGAAGCTCAGAGGATTAAGTGTTCAAGCTCAAAGCAATGCACAATCATGGTCTGTATCATGCTGACTTGCTACCACATCTCACCTTTAGGATGCCATTTAAAGTAAAAGTGTACTGAAAATTCATTGTGGGGTCTGTAGCTGGTGTGTCGAGACCCAGCATGGTGCAGAGTAGGGTATTCAGAGGTTCACTCAGGACACGCTCCAGATCACTGCTCACACCCCAGTCCAGTGCAGTATATAGGATCTGTCCAAGTTGCTCAATGACCTAAGTTAATTAAGGCAGATCAAGACAGAGCTGGATGAAATACACATGGAATGTAGTCGTGTGGACATCTACTCAATTCCACTCTTGGTTTTAGAACATGAGGAGGAGAAAACAAAGGGCACTGGATTGTGGTCATAAATCTGCGATTTGATGACATTTGGGGGCATCCTGTCCCATTAGTGCATTGCACTGTGTAGGTCTGTATAGCTTAGTGTATCTGTATAGAGCACTAAAGGTTCTTTATTTACCTTTAAAACCAAACAAGTGTGCAAAAAAATTAAATGCACAAGCCAAGAAAAATGCAGTACCAATGACAGACAAACCAAACCAGTGCATTACAAAATCATAAATAGACAAACCAAACCAGCCATAGCCGATTTGCTCATTAAAATGCCAGTATTATTTTGCCATTTAGTATGGAACAGCCACCTTGTACAGTAATATGCCAGTATTATTTTGCCATTTAATATGCCCCAGCCAATTTGCCCAATAATATGCCAGTATTATTTTGCCATTTAATATGCCCCAGCCAATTTGCCCAATAATATGTCCCAGCCAACTTGCCAAATAATATACCCTCCCTTCTCCCACTTCTCCAGTACTAACCTCCTTGTTGCTCCATTTCCCTGGTCGTCTCCTCCGTGCAGTCTTCCCTCCTGCATGGAGGAGGCATAAACAGCCACCGACATGACACTTTTTTTTTAAACTTTTTTTTTTCCTGCAACCACATCTAGCAGATGCAGGCCGCTGGGCCCTGAGAGGAGACCCCGATTTTGTCTAAGTCTTAGACAACATCAGGTTCTCCTTTCTGGGCCTGGCGGGCGGCATCCGCTGGATGCTTTGCGGCACACCTTTCATCATCCAGCGGCGCAGCACACTGGTTGCGGAGTGCTCCCATAGTTTATTGGCACTTTTTAGTCTCTAAACATAGAAGTGATGTGGGTTGGTGAGGAAAAAAAAATCTAAAGTAAAAACACAAAACTGGATACAAAGTCATCTGTGCAGGGTGCATTCCAACACACGTATATAGACACACACACACACACACACACATTACCTTACTCTCGAAGTGGTTGGAATCCCAAGTTCCTACAATACAACAGAGGTTATATAAAGTCATGTCTGAGGCAAGTGTAGACATTTTAAATTGAAATGCTTTAATGAAATACAAATAAAACACTTTATTGATCCTTCCCTGCTTCTATAGCTCCATCATGGGGCATACATGTTGTTTAGAATCTTGGGTCAGATGAAGGAAGACCTGACACATTATGTCTGCTGCCTCCCCCCCAAGGAAAAAGCAGGAAACAAGATGTCCTAAATGACAATTATGCTTACAGTGTGCTGGAGGTAAACAAAAAGTAACATATTAAAGTATCACAAATGATAACTATTGTACATCTGCATATATTACACAGCAGCCTGTACATAGCACACATCTGCAGGGTTTTCCCACGAGTTGTATATGGAAGGTGGCCAGGTCTGGCATCTTATTTGCTTGCCACAACATTTACATGTCTCCCTGCAAAATGTAAAATGCAGGTGTGCCCAGAAGAACCCATCGGAAGTAGTTTGGTTACATAAACGTTGTGCCACTGAACACATGAATTATGCATTCTGCATAGTACCATGTAAAAACATTACATGTGTCCTTCAAAATAGAAGTGACTGCATGAAACCAGAACTGGGAAGAATTAAAGCATAAATGAATATAATCAAGGTACATGCCTGCAATAGATACAAGAAAAATACTTTTTCCTGCAGTGTCTTCAACAGCCATATTGGTCAAACTGTGCCATCTGCTGTCAGCAAGTGGGTACTGCAGCCCCAAAATTATCTTCAGCCCCATTCAAAATATATATATATAGGTTGAAATTAAGGGGAATTCTGCCTTATGGAACACTGATTTTAAGGCAGCCCTCAACTGCACATTATGTATTGACAACAACAAAGCAAATTCCACACACAACCCATCATAAACTCCCGAATCCCTCTTACCAAAATAAGATGAGAAAGACATTGCACCATCTTCATGAATAAAAATATTCTCCACATCCTGCAATAATGGCACTTGTCTGGCACCACATACCAGGTGCCTTAACTTGCAGCAGAATTGGTAACACAATGCCCAGGCCTGCTCTTCACTTATTGGCTGCCCATATCCATTTAATATATCTTTTAGGGTGATTTTGTGGCATTCCCCTGTAAAATATAGCTTATCCATTTTCACACAACTGTACCAGGAAAACAGATTTCTTAATACCCCCCGGACTTGCCAATAGAGGACTATTTTGATTAACAATCACATTAAATGCTCCCCCATTACTTGATCTAAGGTGTTTGTTTTTTTCTTTCATCACTTCCTCTCCCTCAGTCTCTTATAGAAAGCTTGGGAAGGTAATTGCCACATTTGTTCCAATTAAGGCACATTAACCCCTCGCATGAAAATGCCACCTTGAAAAATGAATTTTCGGAGGAATTTTTAATCCATTCAGTGTGCAGTGGAGCAGAAACAAATTTCAATTTTCTCTATGCCGCTACATCAGATATAATAGGAAGCCTGATAATTAGATTCCTTTAATCTGTTCAATGGCTGAGCAGATTTATAAAACACTTGGACAAATGGTTGAGAAAAAATATTATGACACCTGCAAACTATGTTAGACAATAAACCAGTTGCATAAAGTAAGCCTTAAGGAAGAAAAAAGAAAAAAAAACATAAAAGGGAGAATTTTAGAATTCCCTTCTTGACCACAGGTAGTTTGCTCAGAGTTACTTTAATACCAAATAAGGTTTCTTGCAATGCTGTATATATTCAGTTCAATTTAAATATCAAACAATGTGAAGAATATGTTTTAAATGTGTCTATGATATCTACTGCTTATGGCCTCATCTTGTATCTTGATACACATTATGAATCTCTCATTATTTACATTTGGTGCCACCTCAACCATTTTTTTTATTTACCAGCCTCATATAATACTCCATGCTGCTTTGCAGTATGTAGAATGTATAAGTGACCAGAAGGAAATCAATTAACTAATACAGGATGGATCCCACTAAATCACTTTGATTAATTAATTGATTTCCATCGGATCACATATGAGCTCTACACACTTCAAGACAGCATGTAAAAGTTATATGTGGCCAGTAAAAAAAGGGCCAAGAGGGGCAACACCATTGACCCATTTAAAACACATTTTTTTTTTTTGCTAACATGATGTAAAGATTTAAATTAGTGGGGCAAAGATTTAAAAGTAATATCAGGAAGTATTACTTTACTGAGAGAGTAGTAGATGTATGGAATAGTCTTCCAGCGGAAGTGGTAGAGGCAATCACAGTGAAGGAGTTTAAGCATGTTTTGGATATACACAAGGCTATCCTAGCTATAAGATAGGGACCTGGGGACTAATAAAAGTATTTAGAAAATTGGGCAGACTAGATGGACCGAATGGTTCTTATCTGCTGACACATTCTATGTTTCTATAGATTATTTACTCTCTACATTCACAATACAAACAACATTTTGGGGATTAATTGAGGCAACCAGATTGTATACATATGTATAAAAACTGATCTGGTTAAATAGAGCCCTGAAGTATACATATTCCATGTGTCCTTCCTTAAAGGAACTTGCTAAACACTAGTTTAGGGTGACCACACTGCAGTTTTATTCAGAGATGCCTATAAAATATGTACACAGCCTGCAGGCTGCTTGGGGTAAAATAAAGACTGCAATCCAGGCTATATGTTTCTGATTATCATCCTGGATTGTACATTTCAGTTATATGATCAACCTAATCTAGTGTAATCTGTATTAAAGCTATCATTTCCCTTAAGGTCAAAGGCCTATTTTTCCATCAAAGAAAATATTAGCAGCTCTTCCAGAAAGGCTATTTTCATTTGCACAGTGTTCATGTGTAGTGTGTATGCTGATAAGTAGAACCCAAGTAAGATGCCAGTATCTTTCCGCTTGCCTTCAGTTGGTTTCCATGGTGATTGTCCACTTTCAGAATTTTGCTCCAGAATTGCTCTAAATACATAATCCCCTTTATGAAAATGTATTAAATGTAGGTATAAGATTGGAGAGTGGGAAAATATCCATTGGTTTCTTTGATCAGATTTAATAGAGAATTAGGGTTGGCACCCAGTCTATATTTTACCAATAGGTCAGTAAGATGTATCTAGATTACCTATGCATTTAAAACAAATATATTTAAATCATATACCACTGTTTTTATTTTGTTTAGATTAATTGCATATAAAAAATAAAATAAGGTGTTTATCTCCAGCATCCTTTATGAGAATTTTACCCATGATGCAACATTCTCCAAAATCTTCCAGCAAGTCTCATTTGACAACTGTGGCCAAAGCCTGCATGATGATGTCATAAGATACGCCCCTGCTGTCTTACTGGCATCCTGTGTATCATAGTGGGCAGGACTAGGTGGCTGTGTACAACATTTCACCTGCCTTCTAATACAAAGATAGGAGATTGACCCGATCAAATGGATCATAATTCTGCCATTTGTGATGTAATAGTTACATTACTCCCATTCAATGTAATTCTGACTTATAGACTGCATTCTGTGTCCCCAGCCCCAAAGTGAGATACTAGTGCTGAAAAGTCACTAGGGGGTGGCAAACAAAAACACCATATTTCACAAAATGGCGGCGTTCAGTCTCACTTGTTTAGTAAAATATTTCATAAAATAAATTCACATAACAAAACCAAAAGACATATTTGAAATCGACAATGAAAAAAATAAAAAAAATAAAACCTTTTCTTTTTTTGGTGACAGTGTCCCTTTAAAAGCACAGAATATTATAACTATGAAGTCAATGAAGGCCGTGGCTATTTTCTGTTTGTTGAAAAAGTGGCAACACAATGGAGAATATATAAAGCTGGGTGTATTAATATAATACATTCCCAATAAGCTTTTTATGGTAATATTGAAGATGATCATTGCAATTTGAAATAACAATTTGTATCCCCTGTCACCATTAACACAAATGGCAAGTCTGTTAGATAAAATGAAAAAACCCAGAATACGATATGCATTTGGTAGGATGATGAACCATATAAGCTGGCTGGTAGGCAGTATAGGACAGTATGATGTATGGAAGTATTCATGCTGGGATTTAGGCAGGGCAGCTAAGACAAATCGATTAGCCTCTAATTATCTGCAGCAGGGTATGGTAGCATTGCTTTTAGGTAACTCAGGTAGTTGCAAAATAATGGTGCATCTAATCTTCAGAGTCTGTCACATCTGGTCTCTCCGCTGCTCTTCTAGGATTTGTCGTCTGAGCTAATCTCAAGTGTGTTAATAATAATTCAGAGGTGTCAGACAGTGACAAAAACAGGTTTGCAGACTCTCCCGGGAACGCAGTGATTCAGAGTGCCTGGCAGATTAAAAAAAAAAAAGATGGAGGCGGAGCGATGACGTAACACGCACGTCGCGCTCGCGGTGAACGGGACCCGGGGGAGTGAGGAAGAACGCCAGCAGCTTGATGGTCGAATGACATAGCACGGTTCAGCGCCATCTGCTTGTAGCTTGTACCCTGAAATTCCAAGCAATCGAGAGCCAAACGCAAGAAGGAGCCAGCGACTGAGGGGGGAGAGGAGGACCAACACCAGCACTACCAGGAAAAAAAAAAAAAACGGGAGTACTACGTGTCCCAGACAGAAGAGAAGCAGGGGACCCGGCAAAGATAAGTGCATATCGTAAACTTTACAAAAAATATATATGCTCTGAAAAATACTCCAAAAAGGGGGCTATGTATTCCTTAGATTAAAAATTGCAAATGCCGAAAAAAATACGTAGGCATAGCGGACTTGCTGGTTCGATGACCCTGGGAGGGGTCTGAAGTGTATTAACTTCCCGCCTAAAGGTTATTATACCTTGCTAGAGTTGCTTTCTTTTTTTCTTTTTCTTTTTTTTTTTTCTTTTTTTTCTTTTTTTTTTTTCTTTTCCCTGCCCGACTGGTAGAACTGGTGAACTGTCGAGGGCTGAATAAGATAAATTCTACCTGCAGGGGTTTAATCACACATGCAGGGGCCTTGGTGGATTGAGAATGGCTCAACATGGCTGATTGAGAATTGCAACAGATGAAAATCCTCTATACCTAAGTGAGCCAATGAATTGTTGAATGGATGAATTGGTATAGGATAAACCTCCTCCACAAAGCTAGAACCACCGCAACAGGAGAGTCTGTAAATATATAATGAAGGCCTGTTAACGGACAGGCAGCACTGAGGACCCCCTCGGGGCTGAATTGGATAAACTCTCCCCATAAAGGTTAATATATCCCCACAGGAGACCTAGGGGACATATATTGGTAGTTTGTAACCTGCAATCCCAGACAAACTCCTCCATATAGGATCAGATGAACTGATGAACTCCTGAGGTTTGGATAAGATAAATTGTACCCACAAAGCTTAATATATCTATGCAAGGGATCACGTCGCAATCTACTGACAGAATAAGAACTGTAACTGTTGTAAAACCCCTGATTTTTGGAGATGATGAACTGTTTGAATGGACTAACTGAAGATAAGATAAATCTCTCCCATAATCCTAGACCTACAGCTGCATGAGATTCTAGGGATATATATTGTCGGTCGGATAAATACAACTGAGGATAAATTTTCCCTGGGTCCACGATATGTACAATTGTTGACCTGTAGAGGGTTGAGCAGAACAAAATAAATCTACAAAGGTCAATTCAATTAGTAGGATACTGGAAAGGTTATACATTGGAAGACTTAAAACAGTAATTCCTGAAAAATTTATAGCTGCTGGCGAGGTGATGGACTGTTGAATTGCTGAGGTGACAGTGAAAGGGATTTTCCCCATAAGGCTCGGAACCATAGCCGGTAGGAGAACTGGGATATATTCCTTGGTGGATCGAGCCCTGCAACGGTGGATAAATCCCGGCCTACTGGAGAGAGGAAAAGGGAAAGGAGGGGGGGAGGAGGAAGAGAAGGAAGGGGAAAGAGAAAAAGGAGACAAAAGGAGATAACATACAAGCCCCAGAGATGGCAGGTAAAAGACAACAAGATCACAGAATAATATCAAAAAAAGACAAAAAAGAATCAAGGGGCGAAAGAACCGAAAAGCGGTTGTCTTTTTTTTCCCCCAATACAGCAAGATCAGAGCTGGATACAACAGAAATAAATGAAAATCGACAGATAACAAATAATGCTAATGAAGATGAAGACATGGAAGGATCTAGACTCCAAGAAAAAACAAATTCATCAATTAATCACGAGCAGCTATCAAGGGCTCTAGATCAGCAATATGAAAAAATAAAAGAACTGATCACTCTGAGTACAGCAGAATTCAAAACAGAGATGTTGTCATTTGGAACCAGATTTAAGTCCACCGAGGACAAGATAGAAAACCTCACATTTACAACAGAAACCCAAAGTGATTCACTCAAGGAAATAGAAAAGAGGACAGAGGCCCTGGAACAAAAAGTAATGGAACTGGAGGATAGATCCAGGAGAAGTAACTTAAGAATCCGGGGAATTCCTGAAACGATAGAAAAAGCTGAACTTCCAATCTTCTTGGGAAACCTATTCGAATCACTGAATATACCTCTCTATGGCGCCCCCTATCATTGGGAAAGATGCCATCGCACATATAAGGCCCCGAACATACCAGACACGGTCCCAAGAGACGTCATGATTTGCTGCTCAACATATAGGATCAAGGAAGAAATAATGAAAACAATAAGGACAAAGGAACTCCACTCCCCCTATGAGAATATAAAAATCTATCAAGACATCTCATATCAAACACGAATGAAGAGGCGGGTTTTCGCTCCGTATACAGAGACATTGAGACTAAATAACATCAAATATAGATGGGGGTTCCCTGTAAAGATCGTGATGTTTCATGAGTCAAAGCTGCTGACTTTCGATACAGCGGACAAACTAAAAGATTGGCTGATAGAAAACAAGCTCACTAAGCATAATTAGAAAGGAAGAGGACAGGAGATCGATGGATTTCTGGGAGGGGGGGCAACCGAGGAGGGACAGGGCACCATACAAGAAAAGGGATTAAAATTGATTACTTACTGTGCCGATAACCATCGGCACAGTTCATTTCTATGTATGGGTTTTTGTGGAGAGGGGATTTGTTTTTCTTTATTTAAAAGAAAGAAGAAAATAATTTTTTTTTTCTTTTTTCTTTCTTTCTTTCTTTCTTTCTTTCTTTCTTTCTCTCTTTCTCCCTTCCTTTCGCACGCTATAGGTGGGGGGCCTAATAGAACAGACACACGATAGGGATTTAGTACGACACACGCTCCCATCAACAGAAGGATGGGTAATCCAATTAACCACAATAGACCAGTACCCAACACATAAATGCCCACCAGTAAGATATAAGTAACTAAATAGGCACGAATCCAATCACGGCACTTAAAACACTAGTAATAATAGACTATAACTTTTGACATATACAGTCTTTTTTTTTTTTTTCCCCCTTCACTTTAACCAACTTACACTAATAAGAGATCCCTAGTCTCACTGTGAATATTCCAACACAGAACACTATAGGGATTATTAGGATTAAAACTAGCGAATGGAAATGGACAATTCAAATAATATCACGTATATGAACGATAGAGCATACACAAAACTTTTAGGCATCACATCCCTTGATTAAATAATTAATTCACAAGGCACGCACGAGGAGTGACTCACTTATCACTATATACTCCACTTCATTCTCCTTCTTTGTTAATACTAAATTAATTTTTTTTTTTTTTTTTTTTTCTTCTTCTTTTTCTTTACCCCCTCTATATAGGTAATAATGGCGGCTGTTCCCCCCTTCTCCCTGTCTCCTCCTCGGCTCTCCAATAGAACACCAACAGAGGGACGACGGCGGGGGGGATGGGGGAAGGGAGAGAATAGTATAATGCTGTCCCCACAAGAGGCTAGAGTTAAAGAGAGGACCAAAATTAAGATAGGCTCCTCCGGGTCCCTAACCCCAGGCACTTTCCCTGGTCTGGGCAATCATACCTGGACAGGTTAAAGTGCACCCGGGTGTTTGCAAAGAGAAACACTCGGCAGTGGATCCTCAACATGGGGCTGAGGATTACACGATGGGATAATTGGTATGGACGGGTTATTTCTTGTCCATTGGGGGATTGTAAATTTGTATGTATGTCGGACATGGTGTGTGAACGGAGGCTGGAGTCAAAGAGGAAAGGTTTAGGATAAATGTCAAGATTCTGTACGATAAATGCCCAGGGCCTGAATTCCCCGCAGAAAAGAACTATTATACTCGATTTCCTACGGAAACATAAAATAGAAGTGTGCTTCATTCAAGAAACACACTGGATAACAAAGGACAAGGCTAGGTTTAGGCCTACAGCCTACCCATACATAGTTGAGGCCTCTCTAGAGGAAAAAAAGAAATGCGGTGTGGCCATATTGTTCGCAAATACCTTGACAGTTAAAACAAAGCATGTGGAATGCGATTCGGAAGGCCGATATATTATAATGGTCTGTGAGATAAATAATAAAATGATGACTTTGGTGAATATATATGCCCCGAATACATCCGCAGTTAGATTTATAACAAAAATCCTGGCAAAAACAGAACAAATAAAGCAGGGCACTTTGGTATGGATGGGGGACTGCAACTGTGTGCTGAACCCAGAAATGGATAGGAAGTCCCAGAAAGGCAGGAAAAATATTAAAAACGATCGGGGCCAGTCTCGTAATTTTCAAAGGACATTAGATAATTATGCTCTATATGACGTATGGAGGATCTTTAATGTAGATGAACGGGATTATACATGCTTTTCCAAGTCTTATTTAGCGTACTCCAGGATAGATCTAGTACTGGGTAATATGGGCCTGGTTAATCAGACGGAAACAATTAAAATACAGGAAGTTTCCTGGTCCGATCATAACGCCGTAATATTAGAACTCAAAAGAGATTTCAAGAAACTAACTACAGATTGGAGACTAAACAAAAACCTCCTAAGAAAAAATATAGATAGGGAGTACATAAGAAAAATTACGGAATTCTACTTTGAGGAAAATAAAACACAAGAAGTATCATATGGAACCATATGGTGCGCCTATAAAAGCGTAGTTAGAGGATATTTAATAAAAATGGGAGCACAAGCAAAGAAACAGAGAGAAATGAGACTCTCGGATCTCTACATCCAAAAGCTAGATTTACTAAAAACGAATAAATTAAACCCTACGACTAGAACCACAGTACAAATTGAACAGATAGACGATCAGATCAATACACTGAAGAAGATAAGAGCAAATAACCTACTAGAACGACTCAGGGTACAATGGTATTACAAGGGAAATAAAGCTGAGAAACTGTTATCAAATAAATTTAAAAAAAAAAGAAGAGCCCAAAATATAACAAAAATTATTTATAATGGTATTACAGCAATGACCCCGGAAAAAATAGGACAGGCATTTAATACCTACTACCAGACGCTGTATAAGTTAGAAAATAAGACCGATAACATCAGAATCAAGTCCTACTTTGAGCATAAGAAGTTTCCGAACTTAGCACAGGCCCAAAAAGAAATAATAAACAAACCATTTAAAACGGAAGAGATCCTTAAATCAATAGCAAAATTAAAAAATGGAAAAACTCCGGGACCTGATGGGTTTGAAGCAAGTTTCTATAAACTGTACGCAGACATACTAGCCCCCCATTTGGAAAACGCCTTTAACGAATTCATGACAAACGGTAACATACCGGAAGAAATGCTGAGATGTAATATAATACCCATACTAAAGGCAGGGAAGAACCCACAAGAAGTAACAAACTACAGACCAATCTCACTCTTAAATACGGACTATAAAATATACGCAGACATCTTGGCAGAGAGATTGAAGCGGGTGATCTCAGACATAATACACATAGATCAGGTGGGATTTGTTCCGGGCCGCTCATCAACTAATCATATACGAACAGTTCTGAATCTGTTTGAAAGGGCTAGAAAAGGGCGATATCACCACCTGGCCCTGTCCTTAGACGCAGAAAAAGCGTTCGACAGGGTCAGGTGGGACTATATGGCTTAGGCCCTCAGGGCTTTTGGCATACAGGACAACATGTATAGAGCCATAATGGCACTATATACAAAGCCAACAGGAAGACTGGTGGGCCAAGGCATCAAATCTGACTGGTTCGCAATATGCAATGGTACCAGACAGGGGTGTCCCCTGTCCCCACTCCTGTATGTAATATCCTTGGAACCGTTAGCGAACGCCATACGCTCTAATGATAAAATACAGGGAAGTGGGCCATTGAAAGAACTAAAAATTAAACTCTACGCAGATGATATTCTGATAACAACGGACGACCCAATAAATTCTCTGCGCGAAATAATGTCAGTCATAGAAGAATACGGAGCCCTTTCAAACTACAAGCTTAACGGATCAAAGACAATGGCGCTCAGTATCAACCTACAACAAACAGATATAGAACTTATAAAGCAGAAGTACGGTTTTGTCTGGGTCAAAAACCACTTGGTATACTTAGGAATAAACATCTCCTCAAATCCACGTAAGTGGATGGAAATCAATATGATGCCACTGATTAGAGATATGAACAGATCACTAAATAAATGGAAGAACTCAGAGATATCGTGGTGGGGAAGAATCAATACTATTAGGTCCTACATCCTACCACGATATACTTATATCTTTAGGATGATTCCAATGGCAATACCCGATCCCTGGTTGAAGATGGTGCAAACAGCATTTTCAAAATTTATTTGGGCAGATAAAAGACCAAGAATAGGGATACACATTTTAGCAAAAAAGAAAAAAGATGGCGGCTTAGGCATACCAATAATCCAAGAGTATGCAAAAGCCGCAATCCTGACTCATGCGGTCATTACACAAAGACAAGAGGCAGTAAAAGAGGATTGGTATGATTTAGAAATAGAAACAGCTGAACAAGCAAAGGATTTAATAACCCTATTCTGGCATAATAACAACAAAGGGGAGAAAAAAAACTACCCAAATCTGAGTTTCCCTCTCCAACAAATTCTAACTAACTGGTACAAAATTTAAAAAAAATTAGGGATAGAATATAAACTACTACCATGCCTCCCAATTAGATGTATTGAAAATAATATGAAAGATCTGAATATAGAAACTTGGCTACAAAAGGGAATAAAAGAAATTAGGGATCTATATAAAGAACGGGAGATTAAATCCTTTGCAGACCTGTGCCTAGAATTCCAACTGTTAAAAAAAGATAGGTTCAAATATATGAGAATAACTAGCTTCTTAAAAAAAAACACATATATAAGAGGAGAGGATAGACATCTAAAATTATTGACAAATATCCTTCTACAAAAAGACTTTAAACATATGGTTACTAAATCCCATTAACTAATAAGAATGATAGATCAAAATAGGTATCCGCCGGCAATAAAAAAATGGGAGAAGGACCTACAAGTTAGTATAAGATATAAAGAATGGAAAAACTCATTGAATTCAATGTATAAACTCGTACACTGCCTGAACCTAAATGAGACTCAATTCAAATTAATAAATAGGTGGTACTTGGACCCCAAGAAAGTGAGCAAAATGTATCAGTCTAACAATCCAGTTTGCTGGAGGTGTAAACAAGAGACAGGGGACTATATGCACATATGGTGGCACTGTAAGGAACTAAAACCATTATGGAAATTGGTGGCAGAAAAAGTGGTAGAACTATCAGGATTACAATGGGAACTAACGCCAACTAGAGCCCTACTACATCTGGACCTCCCAAAAATAAAAAAGGAACCAATGGCTATAATAATACACATACTAATGGCAGTCAAGGTTTCAATAGCAAGAAACTGTGATTTGGATCGAAGCAAACTTTGCTTTATTGTCTATCTACTCCTTAAAACTGATCAACTAATGCGCTCTCCCCTAGAAGTAATTCACACCGGAGACAAAGTTTCTGATCAGTGAAAAACCTGAGGCCAACCTTTATTTTCCAGAGTGGGGGATTCCTTTTAAAGCAGGAATACGTCACAGTACAATCATAGTTTAAAGATACAATATACATTCAGCAATTGGCTAAAAGTTGGAGGGGTCTTCTTTAAGCCCACCCTACAGAACGTGATGTCATCTTTATAGAGTTCTCCCACCACATTCCAGCTCCATCTTGGTTACACGATGGGAGGGGGGGAGTGAGTAATTTACTGTTACTTTAACAGTGATTCACGTGGCATGTGATAACTTGTACAAGAGAAAGTGGGAGGAGTTAGTACCGGAAGCTGGTCTTTATAAGAATGTGTTACATGAGACTTGCTCCTTAGCAGGGGGGAAGGGGTAGCTTGGATGGGAGGAGTTTCCATAGGAAGTAGCTTATTTGAACACATGTGTAAAAGATTAAACAGACAAAGGAATGCAATGCTTATACGTAAGCATCTGTAAAAAATCATGACCTTTTAGGGAAGTGTGCCAAATAAGACATAAACACAAATATATAATAGTAAAAGAGACATTATATCCACAACAGTCCCCCCTATAAAATGGCTCTGTTTACTAACAGCCACTATCTCTAACCCTAATATTGTCCCTATAGAAAAATAACAAAAGGCTATCTTGCTCATCTGTCTGAACAGGCCTCGAACGTTTCACTGCGCGGGTGGCCCATAGCAGCTTGTCCACTACTTCTCCCGCGACAGACTTTTGCCCGTAGAGACAGACGCTATCCCTAAATGCCCTTAAGAGGAAGTAGCTGTTGACTTAGTGCGGTGGGACTGTAAGGGTGTATGTGGTGTTTCATAGTCTATGTCGTCAATCTCTTGGTGAAGGAAGGTCGGGGTGGTTTGATCGATTGTCTGATCAACTGTCTTTTGTAGGCATTTCCTAAGACAGGGTAACACACAACAAACAAGAAGAGCAAGGATTATTATCATTATTAAAATGGCAACACCTATTTGGGCTAGAGCACCTTGCCATCCAGACATCCATCCAAACCATTTTTCCCATGGATCCGTGGCCCCAGAATTCCGTTTCAGTTCATTGGACAAACTCTTTAACTTTTCTATTGCCAATGTTACCTTACCATTAGGGCCTGTATTATCTGGGATATAGGTACAGCATGTCATGGTGTCTGGGAGTATTTTACATACTCCCCCTTTCTCTGCCAGAATCATATCTAAGGCCATTCTATTCTGGAAGGTCATCTGGGAAGTTGCTTGTAATTGTTCCGCCAAACCCTGGAGGGCATCTCTGGTATAATTCACAAACCGTTGCTCATTATAATAAATGTAATTGATCCAATTTACATTTTTATTGGCCGTAATGATTGGGAAAATAGATTCAAATCCTGCGGACACTTCATCCCTTGCTTTGAATTCATTCGGCACCCCCCTTGGCACTCCTATGGCATCTATATAGATATGGGGATCAAAACTGCCTTTTACAGGAGTATCTCTCTTTATTCTAGAATATGGGTGTAACGTACCTGGGGTATCTTGGTGTCCGTCAGAGATTATGTGTATAGGCATAATTACCTTAGCTAAAGCACATTCTCCCCACCATACACCTTCCAATCTAGTTCTAATCTGCATATCCCCACAAATCCAATATATGTCTCCAAGGGATCTTACGTGTTGCTGGATTAGGGCGGCTGGAATTGGGCTATATGTGGCACAGTACTTACCAGTGAAATTACCAAAGAATTGGCCTACCCCATCATATATACCGTAACAAGTG
This sequence comes from Pelodytes ibericus, assembly GCA_036172795.1. NCBI lineage: Eukaryota > Metazoa > Chordata > Amphibia > Anura > Pelodytidae > Pelodytes > Pelodytes ibericus. The sequence goes on from JAYKOZ010000031.1 coordinate 195,343, forward strand.
TAGTTCCCTGGATATATGGTGATACCTTTATCTGGCTTAACATCTTTAAGGATAATTGGGTATTCCTTTGTCCATGATTCACATTCCGTCCGGTCAGTTTTAATTGCAGTATAGAGACTTAGGAAACACATCTCTATCTCCGGAGGTATGTTCAAAGGGACAGTACCTAAGTGAGGCCTCGCTCCTCCACAGACATAGCAGTTAGATCTGTTGTGTTTGTTAGCATTATATCTCATCCACTCAAGCCATAAGTTAGTATCAAAGAAACCTGTCTCTACAGCCATAGTGTCCTCATACGTGGGGTTAGCTATAGCTATCATGTCTCTTAAAGTTTTAATGTGTGGCTTAAGAGGATTAATAGTCATGTGCGCGGCATCTACCCATTCAGGTGAGTCATACATGTCCCGTAAGTAAAAGGTCCCCTGTTTACTGTATGAACCTCCTCCCTTCCAGTACATTCCCATTACATATTGCCCAGCATCCCCAGGACTGGGATGTTCTATGTTCAAAGCTAATCTTATAGGTGTCGCTCCCCCTGGTTTCCTGAACGTCATTCTTTTCAGTAAGGACTCCCCATTTTCATCTAATCTGTCTAAGGCACTTTGTGGTCTATAGCCCCAGGCAGATCCTGTATTCCAACCTGCTGCCTTCCACGAACTACACTCATATCCCCAATAGTCATCAGTCACACATATGTATGGGTCCTTCATGTTAGGTATATCTTTGTACACTGTTGACGACAATGACCATGGAAATGTACAATTTACGACATCACAATAATCAAATGTAAATGTGGCTACCCGTGTACTAGAAGAATTGTACCAAAATGTGTAAACATGATTGTCCTTGGTTATAGCAACTTGTTGGGCTTTTATCAGACCTAGCAGCAAGAAAAAATACACAAAATAATTCATGTTATAACAGAATCTGCTTCCTCTGGAGATGGAACCTTCTTGCAATGTGAAGCGTGTATCCAAGTGCTCTTTCCGGCCAATTTAACTGAGGTAGCTGTGGTTAGAAGAACTTGGAACGGACCATCATATCTGGGTTCAAGGGTATGTTTTCTCAGGAACTTCTTAACCAGAACCCAATCACCAGGAAGCAACCTGTGTGTGCCTGTATCAGACTCTGGATCTGGAATTGAAGAGAAAACTTGAGCATGTATTTTGTTTAAAGTTTGAGAAAGAGCAGTTACATAATTAACCATAGTATCTGATTGCAGTTGGAGTTGTTGGGGAAAGTAACAACCTAACCTAGGGGCTGAACCAAACAAAACCTCATAGGTGGACAGGTTAAACTTCCCTCTTGGTGTGTACCTGACACTAAACAGAGCTATGGGGAGACTCTCTGGCCAGGGTAAGTTAGTTTCTTGAGCCATCTTAAGCATTCTGGCTTTTAAGGTGCCATTCATGCGTTCTACCTTACCACTACTCTGTGGGTGATAGGGTGTGTGGAATGCAAGGGTCACCCCGAGTGCTGCCCAGACTTCCTTAGTCACTAGTGCTGTGAAAGCCGGGCCCTGGTCACTTTCAATCACTTCAGGAACTCCATATCTGCAGACGATTTCAGTGAGCAACCGCTTGGCAGTGGTCTTGGCGGTCATATTAGTAACCGGGAAAGCTTCTGGCCAGCCTGAGAACATGTCCACCAGAACTAGGGCATATTCATACCGGCCACTCTTTGGCATCTGAATGTGGTCAATTTGGACTCTCTGGAATGGGTAGTGTGGCTTCGCCAGGTGTTTTGAGACAACTTTCTCCAATTTTCCTGGATTGCACTTGGCACAGATAGCACAAGACTTACAGTAGGTTTTAGTCAGAGTGGTAATACCTGGTGCTTCGAAATATTTAGTAATTAAAGAGTTCATAAGAGTCTTAGACAGGTGCGCTGCTCCGTGGGCCCATTGAACCACAGGCGGATACATACTTCTGGGTAGACAAAATTTGTGGTTGCTAGTATACACTCCATCCTGTAAGGTTGCTCCTTTCTGTTTCCAGCTTTCCTTTTCTTCGGGACTTACAGCTGCTTGCTGTTCCTTCAAAAACTTGAGATCTGTAGGTAAGGTTTGCATGGGAAAGATAGGAATTTCCTCACCGGACACTCTTCTGTCCACTTCCCTTGATTCACATGCAGCATCTTTGGCGGCTTGGTCAGCTTTATGATTGCCACACGTTTCTTCCGAATTCCGTCTTCCATGGGCTTTTACTTTCAATATTGCCACTTCTTCAGGAAGGAGTAAAGCATCCATCAATTCCTTGATAGCTGTACCATGTTTAACTGGTGTACCGGTTGCTGTCAGAAAACCTCTTGTCTTCCATATCAGTCCAAAGTCGTGTGCTACACCCAGAGCATATCTGGAATCAGTGTAGATATTAACACGCTTCCCTTCAAACATTTGGCATGCTACAGTGAGAGCTTTTAGCTCAGCTTCTTGAGCAGACATAGAAGGCGGAAGTGGGGATGCTTGAAGTACCTGATCCACGGTGGTCACGGCAAATCCAGTGTGGTATCTTCCTTGTTCATCTGCAAATCTGGAACCATCCACAAACAGTGTACAGTCAGGATCTGGCAAAACTGTTTCATGTACTGTGGGAAGATGGGTTGTTTCCATCTTCATCTGTTCAAAGCAGTCATGTGGAACATCTGGGTCAGGATCTATGGGTGGGGCATCTTCACATATTTCTGTGTGATGTTGCGGGTAACCAGTAGTCTCACAATTCACAGTTCGCTTGGTTACACCTTCTGTGGAGAGTTGATCTTGATCTTTTGTACTCCATGCTTTGGCTAATGGACCAAGTTCCTTCCATGAGATATCTGGAGACTTAGTAATAGAGACATGAGGAACTGCCATCTCCCAATGGTGGTACATATGAGTCACTTCTGTGGGTAATTGGACTAAAACCACAATGTTGCCTTTTGAATCACAGAACATGTCTGTCAAAGTGAGACGCACTTCAATCAACTGAAACAGTTCTTCTTCATACCGGGAGTCCGGCCCCGGAACATCTCTGAACCACATAGTGCAATGCCATAGAGAAGATGGCTGCTCGTCATGTGGTACTGTGGGCATATGGACATCCAGATCAAGGAAGGCATCAGGATCAATGTCCAGACTGTACCAATAGTGTGGTACTCCCCCCTTGGGAAGAGGCAGAAGAGTGGCAGGATTCAAAGTGTAACATCTTTGTAAAGAGACATTATCAGGTAGCAATAAAGTCGTTTGAAGACGAAGATGTCTCTGTGTAGAGAGATGTTTAGGCTGAATTTGATTGAGTATTGCAGAAATATCATGGGGAGCGAGGATGGTAAGCCTGTGACCAAGAATTAGGTCATTCGTCTTGTCCAGCAGAGCACTTGCTGCAAACACAGCCCGAAGACAGGAGGGTCCTCCCCTAGCCACCGGATCCAGCTGACAGGAGTAGTACCCTATTGGACGCTGACGGGATCCATGAGACTGTGTGAGAACACCAGATGCATGACCCATCTTTTCGTAGACAAAGAGCTTGAAGGGCTTCTGGTAATTTGGAAGACCCAATGCAGGAGCAGAAGCAACAGCACGTCGCAATGCAAAAAAACTGGTAAGGGCTTTAGGAGATAAAGCGAATGGTTCAGACTTGAGGGCATCGTAGAGAGGCTGCATGAGGGAAGAGGCTTCAGGAATCCACGGTCTGCAGTAAGAGAGAAGACCCAAAAAGGCATGGAGGGGCTTGTGAGCTGATGGAGGACAGAGAGATGTTATACCCCGCACTCTGTCTCTAGTGAGGTGCCGGGTGCCGTGAGAAAGACAATGTCCCAAAAATATCACTGATGGTTGGCACCACTGCAATTTCTTCTTAGAGGCCTTACAACCTTGGGTGGCCAGAAAACAGAGGAAATCTTCAGAAGCATGTTCCGCAGTTGTGAGATCGTCAGCACATAGAAGGAGATCATCCACGTATTGCAGGAGGACCACATCCGTGTGAGACTTCTGCCATGGCTCCAGTATGTATGCCATTGCTCTTGCAAACTGGCTTGGTGAATTCTGTGCTCCCTGTGGCATGACAGTCCAGGTATACTGTTGGCGGTCGTGAGTAAATGCAAACAGGTATTGACAAGAAGGATGCAAAGGCACGCTGAAGAAGGCATTGGCCAAATCCACCACCGTGAAGAATTTAGCTGAAGGAGGCACCTGGGACAGAAGAGTATGAGGATTCGGAACAATGGGAGTTTCCAGGATAGTAACATCATTTACCGCTCTGAGGTCTTGCACCATCCTGTACTTGTCCGGTTCACCTTTCTCTGTCTTTTTCTTAACTGGAAACAAAGGAGTGTTACATGGCGATACACATTTAACCAGAGCACCTGTAGCAAGTAGATTTTCAACTTGTGTTGTGATAGCGCTGGCCTGAGCAGGTGTCAATGGATATTGAGGTCTTCTGGGCGGACTTGCTCCTTGGATCAATTGCACCAGTATTGGAGGGACCTCAAGACGTCCAATATCATCTGGACCAGTAGACCACAGTTTCACAGGAACTCTGTCAAGGGCACTGGGGGAATTGTCTGGGACCCTTGCACTCCCATGGGGCGACTCCATGTGGAGTAGGAGGGGCAAAGAACAGAGGGCTGAGGTATCATCACTGGATAGAGGGGTGAATACCTTAACCTTACCATCTGGAGTGAAGGAGATAGAGGCCTGTAGTCGGGAAAGGACATCAGCTCCTAACAGGTTAAGAGGACAAGAGGAAGACACTACAAACCGAGTAAGGAGATCTGGGAAAGTACCAACCCGTAAGGGCTTGGTTAATAGGTTACTACGAGGGGTACCATCTACACCTATACAGGAAACATCAATATTAGAGAGGAAAGAGGTGTCAGGCAGGTCTCGTTCTCGAAGCACACTACGGGCTGCACCTGTGTCAACTAAGAAGGTGGTTGGGCATCCTTCCACAGGTAGGACCACCGTAGCTAGGGGCCCCCCTTTATCCCCTGAAAACACTGCCATAACAGGGGCGTTGGACACAGGTTTGCCAGTTACCTATTGGACAAGATCAATATGAGACTGGTCTGGACCAGGGTATGGACGTGTAGGTGCAGCTGAGTAGTGGGGTTGTTGCGCATGCTGAGCAGGACGACGGTGCCTAGGCATAGTATGGTTAGCGGGCAGATAACCGGCCGAGGTTAGTTCATCAGGATAATAATTAGCATAGTTAGCATAATGAGAACCAGGTATGTCATAACCTTGCGCCTGGGCAGGAGGATAACCGGTCACAGGATATGGTGGGCGTAAAGCATATGTGCGCTGCTGAGATGCTAGAAGGCTTGGACAATCATTTCTAAAATGACCTGGTTGCTTACAGTGAAAACAAGTTACATTTTTTGGTCTTGCGACCTGAGCAGTGAAAGGGCCCGGCGGCGTGGGAATAGGGAACCCACCAGGGGCAGGCTGAATTGCAGGGTTATACAAAGACACCATTAAGGGATTGGTTTTCTTGTGCTGGGGCAATTGGGCCGACTCCAGGCCTTTAGCAACCAGAAGGAGAGTATCCAGTGGAATAATCCTGTACTCGGGTCGGGATAGGATTAGGCCTTTCCTTATGGGTTCTTTAAGGCCTGCAACGAAAGCAGCTGCTAGCATCTGGGTGTGGGCCTTACTACATGTATTGAAACCCAGATCTGAGAAGGTTTGAGTTAACCTAGAATTAAATCTTTCAACCGTTTCTGATTTGTCCTGAACAATATCATTAATCGAAGTAGCCTGATCAGCCAATTTATCTTGAGCCCATGCATGGAGCTGTTCACAAAATGTGATACCAGACTGAAAATCGGTGTCAGTAGTGAGACGGGCATCATCAAAGCTCTTTTCCATTATGGGCCAGTAGGCATCCCCTGCTTTAATCTCACACAGACTAAACAAATCGCGCCATGCAGCAGAGTATGTTTTACGGATCTGAACAATCCGTCTGTAAAAGGGCATGGGCTGTTTCTCTGGGTCTGGAAGTGAATTCACCAGGGTTGCAGCTTGGGATGGATTAAAGGTGACATACATCACAGGGGCTCCCCCCATACCCTGCTGGGTTCTGCCAGGACCTGCTAGGGGCATACAAGGGAGATTATTTGATGGCTGTCCCTCCTGGATATTACCATCATTGTGGAAACCGGCTAATTCAGAGCGAATGGAACCTGGAACTGCTGATTCGAGGGGAGGAACTGCATGATTAAACTGGGGCGAAGCAAAGTGTGAGGTATTGGGATAATGGCCTGATGCAAAGGGGGATGAGGAAGGAAGACAGGCTGCTGCAGCAGGAACAGTTGAACCAACAGTCATAATAGGGAAAGATACACTGGGGGCAGCCATGATAGGGGCAGGACTAGAAGAAGAGATAGGGGTGAGGGAGGAAGTGACCATCATGGAAGGGATGGGTGTGGCAGATACAGGAAATTGTGGCAATGAATGGGCAGAAGTGGAAGGAGCTAAAGGAGAGGTAAGGGCGGAAGTGACAGGGAGAGGTGGAAGGAATTGGGCGGGGACAGAAGAAACTGGAGCTGAAAGAGAGGGTGTATCCTCAGAGACAGGCAAGAGAGAAGAATGCAAGGCAACAGGAAGGGAAGGCGTGACTGGGTTTTGAAGTGGAGAAGGAATGGGGGCTGGGAAATAATAGGATCCGTCTGTCCCAAGGACAGGATACAAGGGGGTAGGAACTGGAGAGGGTGTGCTCACAGGTGTGGGCTGAGTGGGGGCTCTAGAGGTAGCCATCTTCCCTTTGTGCCAGGCTCCATCATAAGGAGGGGGATGGGAAATGTTTGTAACAGTTCCAACAAAATCATCTTCCTCATGATATACAAAGACTTTCTGCCCCTTTACATCTATTTCCTCCTCAATCCAGCCCTCCTTCTTAATCCCTTTAGCCACTTTATACCACGCATCTGCAGCTTTCATTAATCCATTATCCAATAATATCCCATTCATATCATGTAAAAGTTTCCTCCACTCCTCTGCCTGCAGTCTGCCCTGAGGAGACATAGTAATTCCACAATTCTTAACAATTTTATCTAATTTTCCTACAGCTAATTTCCCAGCTCTTTCCCTCACAAGATCACAGGCCAACCGACCTTGGAAGGAGCTGACATTTGATTGACCCATGTATACACTGCAGTGTTACTGTAGAGAGAGAAACTGGAAATAAATGGCAAACTGCCACTGAACAAACCGAAAATGAAAATAGACTGAGGGAGAAGGAGTGAAAATGAAAGGAAACAGATTAGAGGAATTTATAAACAAAAGGAACCAAAGCGTGCACTCAAAGGTTCCCACTGTCCATACATCAAGAAAGAAGGAGTGGTGAAACAGCAGGAGGGGGAGAAGGAAAGTTTCAGCCAGCACAAAGGATTTTTAACCATGTGACTGCTGCAGCACAGCAAGAAAGAAGGAGGGGTGAACAGCAGTGAGGGGAAAAAAGTTTTGCAAGCACAAAGGATTTAACTATGTGATTGCCGAAGCACAGCTCTCCTGAGGACAAAGGATAGAGTAGGAGAACTACAAGACATAGACTTACAGTTCACAATCAACATATATGGTACCCAAAAAGACATATACAGGCAAATCCACAATACACAGCTGTAATTAAATTACAAACACCTTAAACTAAATGCCGGCTAATAGAAAAAAAACTCAGGTCACACACGCACTCAATTTCACATACAATATCTGCCGATGCCTGTTTGTATTTCTGTTCACCAAACTAGCTTAACCCCTTAAGGACAGAGCCTTTGAAACATTTTTGTCCTTTCTGGACAATGGCTATTTTAACATTTCTGTGCTGTTTGTGTTTAGCAGTAATTTTCTTCTTCGTCATTTGCTGTACCCACACATATTATATATTGTTTTTATCGGGACAAAAAGGGCTTTCTATCGATGCCATATTTTTGATCATATCTTATCATATTATTAAAAAAAAATACTAAAATATGGTAAAAAAAAAAAAAAATACACAAATTTCTTTGTTTTTATTTGAAACAACTTCTACTCATCGACAATAGCGAACGAAAAAACATGCTAAATAGATTCTACTATTTCTCCTGAGTACAGGGATACCACCCATGCATAGGTTTGTTGGGTTGTTTGGGGGCTAAAATGCCAAATTTGTGAGGTGCCGTTTTTTGTTTTCCAACTTGAAATTTTTACATGCAGACAGCCTGCACCCATCTCCCATTTGGGACATATTTGAAACCAGCCAGTGTATTTTACCCCATCAACCCATATATTTTTTAAAAGTAGACACCCTAGGCTATCTCAAATGGTGGTATTTTAACACATTCCATGCACTAATTCTACCACCAGCCTTTGTCAAAGTTTGTGGTAGTAATTTTTTTGTGTTTTTTTTTCACAAACCTTGTACTTCAGACATGAATTTACAGATTTTGGTATGTGTCACTGCCAAATAACACCCCAATAAGTGTTCAGCAACATCTCTTGAGTACAGGGATACCCCCCATGCATAGGTTTGTTGGATTGTTTGGGGGGGTAAAAGGCCAAATTTGGGAGGTGAAGTTTTTGGTTTTCCAATTTGAAATTTTGACATGCAGACAGCCTGCACCCATGTCCCATTTGGGACATATTTGAAACCAGCCAGTGTATTTTACCACATCAACCCATATATTTTTTAAAAGTAGACACCCTAGGCTATCTCAAATGGTGGTATTTTTACACTTTCCATGCACTAATTCTACCACCAGCCTTTGTCAAAGTTTGTGGTAGTAATTTTGTTGTGGTTTTTTTTCACAAACCTTGTACTTCAGACATGAATTTACAGATTTTGGTATGTGTCACTGCCAAATAACACCCCAATAAGTGTTCAGCAACATCTCTTGAGTACAGGGATACCACCCATGCATAGGTTTGTTGGGTTGTTTGTGGGGTAAAAGGCCAAATTTGTGAGGTGCAGTTTTTTGTTTTCCAACTTGACATTTTTACATGCAGACCGCCTGCACCCATGTCCCATTTGGGACATATTTGAAACCAGCCAGTGTATTTTACCCCATCAACCCATATATTTTTTAAAAGTAGACACCCTACGCTATTTCAAATGGTGGTATTTTAACACTTTCCATGCACTAATTCTACCACCAGCCTTTGTCAAAGTTTGTGGTAGTAATTTTTGTGTGTTTTTTTTTCACAAATATTGTATTTTAGACATAAATTCACAGATTTTGGTATGTGTCACTGCCAAACAATAACCCAATATGTGTTCAACAACATCTCCTGAGTACAGGGATACCACCCATGCATAGGTTTGTTGGATTGTTTGGGGGCTAAAAGGGCCACATTGTGAAGGTGCGCATTTTCAACTTGGAATATTGACGTGTAGCCAGTCTGAGCCCATCTTTCATTTCGGACTTTTTTTTAAAGTAGGACAGTGTATTTTACCCCAAAAAGTATATATTTTGTAAAAGTAGACACCCTAGGCTATTTTAAATGGTGTTATTTTAACACTTTCCATGCACCAATTCTACCACCAGCCTTTGTCAAAGTTTGTGGTAGTCATTTTATTGTGTATTTTTTCCCACATACATTGTACTTTAGACACAAATTCACATATTTCGGTATGTGTCACTGACAAACAATACCACAATATATGTTCAGCAACATCTCCCGAGCACAGGGATACCACCCATGCATAGCTTTGTCAGCTTTGTTGGGTGTTGAAAGGCTACATTTGAGAGGTGCGCTTTTTGATTTTCAAACTTGGAATTTGAACATGTAGAGCAAGGAAGGGGTTAATAGCTCTTATAAGAGCCTTTGTAGTACTGTACAAAAAAATTAACCCCTAAAAATGCACAGACAAGAAAAAAGGTTCTGCTGTGCAGTGATCAGTGGCAGGGAAGGGGTTAATACACTACACTATACAAAGGGTATGGCTTTTATAAAAGCCCTTGGGACTCACAATTTTTTTACATTTTATTTAATTTATTACAATTAAAAAATTATGTTATACAGATCTGTCTCTTTCCCTCACTAAAACTCAAGTGAGGAGAGGGAGGCAGATCCATATGGGTCAGAACAATATTTACGAACCAGACGAATGGTGATGCTCATCTGAGAAATCACCAAACCACCTTTGCCACTGATCGGCTGTTACTGATCGCTATACACGCGTTCAGACAGCTTCAAAAGGAATACACGTAATCCCCTAGTGGGTATAACTAACCCCTAGCGAGTCTGACAAAAAAAATGCTGATAGCAAAAAAAAATCCTTCTGCGACTAGATTGCTCCATATGCGCTGCTTAGGCAGTGACCATATGCACTGCTTAGGCAGTGACCATATGTGCTGCTTAGGAAGTGATATACGGCAAGGAAGGGGTTAATAGCTCTTAAAAGAGCCTTTGATATACTGTAATAAATCAAAGTAAAAAAAAATAACCCCTAAAAAAATGCACAGACAGCAAAAAATGTGCTGCTGTGTAAGATCACTGCGTACACAGCGATCAATTGCAGGGAAGGGGTTAAATACTGGAAACGGCTTTTATAAAAGCCTTTGGGTCTCAATTCTATTAAATATATTATAATTAAAAACTTACATTATACAGCTCTGTCTCCCTCCCTCACTAAAACTCAAGTGAGAGGGAGGCAGATCTACACGGGTCAGATCAAATATTTACAAATATTGATCTAACCAGACGAATGGTGATGCTCATCTAAGCAAACGCCAACCCGCCTTTGTCACTTATCAGCTGTTACTGATCGCTATACATGCGGTCAGACAGCTAAAAAAATTTTTTTTACGTTAAACGTAGTCCCCTAGCGGGTATAATTAACACGTGACGGGTGTAATAAAAAAGTTAAAAAAAATTTAAAAATGCTTCTGCAGCAAGATTGCTGCATTTGCGTCAGATCGCTGCTTAGGCAGTGATCTACAGCAAGAAAGGGGTTAATCTCTCTTAAAAGAGCTTTTTTTATACTGTAATGAATTACAGTAAAAAAAAAATGAACCCCTAAAAAATGCACAGACAGCAAAAAATGTGCTGCTGTGTATGATCACTGCGTACACAGCGATCAATGGCAGGGAAGGGGTTAAATGGCTTTTATAAAAGCCCTTGGTGTTTAAAATTTTATTAAATATTTTTTTTATTATTTTATTTAATTTTTTTACTTTATCTGATCTGTCTCTCTCCCTTACTATAACTAGTAAGGTGAGGGAGGCAGATCAATACTTGTCAAAGGCAATATTTGCTAATATTGCCTTTGACTGTATGGTAAGTGCTCATCAGAGCACTTACCATACATGCCTGCACACAGATCACATAGATCTGTTGTGCCGGCATCGATTGGCTCCCCCTAGAGGATCGGAAGTGAAATACTTTCACTTCCGATGCTCTTGCCATTAGAAGGGAAACGCTGCCTGTACAGGCAGCGTTCCCTTCTACTGAGCCGATGGGGTCGCTCAGGAGAGCGACCACCATCGGCTTTGGGCAGCCTGGAGGTGTTGTTAAGTGCCTCGCTGGCGAGGCACTTTAACAACACCGCAGATGCTTAGAAAGCGAACGATCGTTCGCTTTCTAAGCACATGTGTGCAGTGGGCGCAGCCATTTTTAAATGGCTGCTACGATCACTCCGTGGAGTGATCGTAGCGCGCCCCTGCACATTTGGGGGGTGTTGCACAATGCCTCTACCTAGAGGCATTGTAGCAACACCGTTAGAGTAAAGAAAGCGACCGCTGGTCGCTTTCTTTACTCAGTTTAGTGCATGACGTGCCAGGCACGTCACCTGTCGGCAAGTCCTCGATTTGCCGTGACGTGCCTGGCACGTCATCTGTCGTTAAGGGGTTAACTAAACATACAACACAAATAACACCTTTAAACTAGGCAGATCATAAAAATGAAATTAAAATCTAGTTACTCTAAAACTAAGAGTCAACTTAAAACAATAAACAAAAATCCACGTTTTTCCAAACGAGGCAAAGCATAAAATTAAGTAAAATGGTAGCACGGTCAAGACACCCTGGCTAATAGCACGGTCAAGACAGCCTGGCTAAAATAAAAAACAAAAAAACACGTTTTTCCAAAACGAGGCAAAGCATAAAATTAAGCAAAATGGTAGCACGGTCAAGACACCCTGGCTAATAGCACGGTCAAGACAGCCTGGCTAAAATAAAAAACAAAAAACCACGTTTTTCCAAAACGAGGCAAAGCATAAAATTAAGTAAAATGGTAGCACGGCCTTTTCATCTAAGGCACCCTGGCTAAAAATAAAAAACAAAACGACACCACAATGTTAGGCAAGTATGCAACAGAGGTATAACAGATTCTCAAGTAAGCAGATTCTTCCACACATAAAACACACACACTCAGGAATGACTAAGGCAGTAGATAGACAATTGACAGGTTCTATTCAAATAAAGGGGACATTTGGGCAAACTATATACCTGTTCAGTAGTTATCCACGAGAAGCCGGCGCAGACACGGAGTGCAGGCCAAGTCCAGAGACAGGAAAATATATAGGTAATTTACCATATGCAGAGGTGATCAGGCTCCTTTGTTTCCAGTCTCTGGGGGTCTCCTCTCCGGTCCTCAATGCGGCTTCCGTAGCAACAGAACCCAGATGCCCCACGTTGGGCGCCAACTGATTTGGATCGAAGCAAACTTTGCTTTATTGTCTATCTACTCCTTAAAACTGATCAACTAATGCGCTCTCCCCTAGAAGTAATTCACACCGGAGACAAAGTTTCTGATCAGTGAAAAACCTGAGGCCAACCTTTATTTTCCAGAGTGGGGGATTCCTTTTAAAGCAGGAATACGTCACAGTACAGTCATAGTTTAAAGATACAATATACATTCAGCAATTGGCTAAAAGTTGGAGGGGTCTTCTTTAAGCCCACCCTACAGAACGTGATGTCATCTTTATAGAGTTCTCCCACCACATTCCAGCTCCATCTTGGTTACACGATGGGAGGGGGGGAGTGAGTAATTTACTGTTACTTTAACAGTGATTCACGTGGCATGTGATAACTTGTACAAGAGAAAGTGGGAGGAGTTAGTACCGGAAGCTGGTCTTTATAAGAATGTGTTACATGAGACTTGCTCCTTAGCAGGGGGGAAGGGGTAGCTTGGATGGGAGGAGTTTCCATAGGAAGTAGCTTATTTGAACACATGTGTAAAAGATTAAACAGACAAAGGAATGCAATGCTTATACGTAAGCATCTGTAAAAAATCATGACCTTTTAGGGAAGTGTGCCAAATAAGACATAAACACAAATATATAATAGTAAAAGAGACATTATATCCACAACAACTGGAATTCCAGGGAAGTAACAAAATGGCCACACATTAGTGCAATACTTGCCCAACAATGTTTAATGGAAAAGGGGGTAGCATGGATAACGCAACACAATATATATACACCCGAATTTTGGGAAACTTGGAGTAACTACTTTAAGAACTAAGAAGGGCCCTAAAGCATAGGGGTGGGCCTGCATTGGAATATAAACGAGACAATAAGAGGGTTCGCCGCTATAATACAGCACAAAACATATACACCTCTTCATTGGGGGAAAATGGGACAATCATCCCAAGTGATATGAGGGGAGAGGGAAAAAGGGAAGGAAAAGGAAGGGGAAAAATTAAAGAAAATTATAAAAGGGATTAACCCCGGGCCGGAACAAACAACATCGGAAACAGGGTCTTATTCAGTTAAAAAGAGGGCCGCGACTCACACACCATGTCCAATTATACGTAATGTAAATGTATGGTCTATGTATATAAATGTAAACACAGAATTGATGGCATTGCGCCATAGGCCATGAGTATGTCATAATTTGTAATGAAATGAATCAATGTAATTTTGATAATTTTGTAATAAAAGATGTAAAAAAAAAAAAAAAAAAAAAGATGAAAATTAAAATACCCTGCCAATGTCTCACTGCTTGGCAGGTAGATACATGGGGGATCTTTTGACAAAGCTATTTTTGTGCACGGTTTAAAGCATCTTTAATGCTAACAAAGGCCTTGGCAAACTGCTCATTTGTGAGCCCTATTCATTTATATTACTATCTATCCTGGGCATCTGCCCCTTCTATGTCTGCGATTTGTTCAATGCCCTCTATTATGTTAAAGATGTATAAATAGGCATTGTTAAAGGACAGCGTTATATAAACATTATGCATTAATGTTTATAAAAATGTGTACAGACATACCTCAGCGTTATTGTGGGTTTGGTTCCGGACCACCGCAATAAGTCTAATTTCACAATAAAGTGAGTCACGTAAGCTAAAATGATTAAATACAAAAAATACGTACTGTCCATACTTTCTTTTGATGTTTAGAGGCCAGTGTAAGTGATTAATTTGTCTATTTTAAATAAAATATTGTTGTGTCTGTGCAAATAGGGACATGGAATAGTCAGAGACACAAAGAAAATGGCGCCAAAAGACTTGCACAATAGATAATTGACACATCTGTCAATAGCAATAACTGCGAAGAGCAATAAGTCGAAGAGCAATACAACAAGGTATATCTGTTCTTCAAATCAGTTTTCAGTCACCAGTTTATGACATCACCTTATTTGCTTAACATTTAAAGTAGACGTTTCTCTTTGAAAGTATTTCAGTAGCATATTAAGCCACAGGGTACTAATATACACAGGAGGCACTTCAGAGATATTTAAATCACATTTTTCTTTTAATTTATGCTTTCCTTCCAATTCTGCTAAAACAATGTGCGGATCAGTTTTTTATTCTATACATTTTTATTGTAAACGATGTTTAGTTAACAGAATTCCATAACTCCCAACTTTTGCCCCCGACTAATCGGGCACTGTGACCAGGGTCGCTTTAAAGGAAAAATAAAATTAGGTGTTTGTCTCCAGAGTCCATTTTGAGAATATTTCCCACGATGCAGCATCATCCAAAGTCTTCCAGCCAGTCTCACTTTACAACTGTTGCCAAAGCCTGCTTGATGATGTCGTAAGATACACCCCTACTCCCATACTGGCTCTAGTGTATCATAGTGGGCAGGACTAGGTGGCTTTGTACAAAATTCTTTTACCTGCCAACACAAAGAGAGGAGATTAACTTGATCAAACAGGATCGATCATAACCCTGCCCCATTGTGATGTAATAATTACATTACCCTCCCATTCAATCCAAGTCTATGATCAGAATTCTGACTTACAGGCTGCATTGTGTCCCAAGCCCCAAAGTGAGAAATTTGTGCTGTAAAGTCTCTGAGGGGTGGCACACAAAAACCCTATATTTCACAAAATGGCGGCGCACAGTCTGACTTGTTTTGTTACGTATCTTATTAAATACAGTCACATAAGAAAAACAAAAGACATATCTGAAATCAACAATACAAAATAATAAAAAGTAAAACCTTAATTGGTGGGAGAGTCCATTTAAGGTACTCGCAAAAACGCTCAAATATGGGCCCCCCTTATCTCAGTCTCACTCACATTTAGAAAAATACAAATGCTTTGTAAAAGAAGAAACACGAGCTATCACCCTTTCTCATGTTTTTTTTTTTAAATACTTTTATTTTTCATTTTTCATATAAATATAAGAACATACAGACATTACACACATAAAGACATATCGCCCATCTGTCATTTATCGGTGTCAGGGTATTCTTTGTATGACACAACAGACTATAACATGTATAACATGATACATTGTGGAGATCCAGATCCAGAAGTCATAATGTAGTACTATCTTAAGTCCTAGGAGGAGGAGGGAGAGAGGTGGGGACCTGAGGGAATTTCTTAGTTAGAGAAATTCTTCTTCTTATCATTTATATTGTAAGTTTCTTATATTAAGGGAGTATAAGAGCTGTAGTGACCTCTAGATCATAGGTCAAAAACAAGGAAAAAATTTATGTCATAGCCTCCATTTACTCCAAATTCTGTTATATATTTGTAAATCACCTCTACTTGCATGATAACACCTTTCCATCATCTGTTGGGTATTAATTTGATTCTTTACTTGTGCCCAACAGACCTTCCCCGCTTTATTCCATCTCCTCGCGATAACCAGCTTAGTAGCTAGGAAGATGTGTATAATCAAGGTTAGATCTGTTCTATCGATATTTTCCAGTCCTTGATGTAAAAGGGCTCGCAGGGGAGATTTAGGGAGGTTTTGACCACAGATGCTCGATGCAATCCTAAATGTCTCTTCCCAACACTCTATGACTCCTTCACATTCCCAGAAGATATGAAGAAGAGAGCCCCTGCTCTTTCTACACCTCCAGCATTGACTGTCTAACGTCTGATTTATCCTTCCTAATTTTACTGGTGTCATGTACCATCTATTGGTCACTTTAAGGAATACCTCTTGTAGGTTTAGGCAATGTACAGCTTTCCTTAATTCATTCCAGCTATTATGCCAGTGTTCCATCGGTTCTAGAGCTGTCAAGTTGGAATTTACATTTAGTTCTCTTTCCCAGCTTATCCAAGCAATAGGTATGTAGTGTTGCCTAAACTGTTTTATGATATTTGAGCATATTTTCAGGATTTTTCCCTTTGGAACATTATTGAACAGATTAACAATCATATCGGTTTTCTCCATGTCAGAGTTCGTATATGTACTCTCTATTAGAAAGTGTTTTATTCTTAGAAACTTAAAAAGATCTCTCGAGGGTAGATTGAAGTCTTGTCTCAAGTCACTAAATCCTTTAATTCTATTTCCCGTATACATATCTTCTATTCTGTCCATACCTGCTTGTTTCCACGTTCTAATATTTATATCTGTCATATTGTAATCTATGACGTCCAAAGGTGCTGATTTTAAGATTTTTTTATCCAAGTTACTTTTTTTCTTGAAGCTATACCAGAAATCTACAAGCTCAGCTAGTGTAGTGCCATCAACTTTCTGTTGTATCTTTTTTTGGTTGACCTTGTTTAACCAGAGGATATTTTCCAGGTTATCCAAACCTGCGATGTTACATTCTATCTTCCACCAGTCTAATTTTTTACTAGAGGTCCACTGAATTCTATTTAGATGTGTGAGCATACTGGCTTCCCATAGTTCCCTAATAACCGGGAATCCCAGGCCTCCCTTTGTTGTGTCAAGATATAGTGTCTTTTTATTTATCCTAGGTTTTTTATCTAGCCATACAAAACTCAGAAGTTTCTTCTGTATATTTTCCATTATTTCTGTTTTTATTTTCCCTGGTGCCATCCTAAACACATACATCCACCTTGGTATTACATAAGCCCTGATGGTATTAATCCTTCCCATCCACGAGATAGTGGCTTGTCGCCATTTGTTAAGTTTGGTCTGTATCTCGTCTAGTATCTTATTACAGTTAAATTCTGCCGTGGCTTTGCCACTGGATGGGATTGTAATGCCCAGAAATTCAATCCCGGAGCTAACCCACTGGAAAGGATTGGCATCTTTTAATTTTTTTTGTAGTGCATCTGGTAGTGCTATACCAATTGCCTGAGTTTTCCCAATGTTTAATTTGTAATTTGATACCTCCCCATATTCATATATTGTCTTTAGTAGCTCCGGGGTTGAACTTTCGGTACAGATATTGTCATAAATATGTCGTCGGCATATGCTGAAATCTTGTATTCTGAACTCCCCATTCTTACTCCCTTAATGCAACCATTTTGTCTAATCATATTTGTTAGTGGTTCTAATGTTAATATGTACAGTAAGGGAGCTAAAGGGCAGCCCTGTCTGGTTCCATTTTGAATCCTAAACCAGTCTGATTCTATATTTTGACCTATTACCTTTGCAGATGGGTTCTCATATAAGGTCATAATGGCGTCCATCATTATCTGACCAAATCCCATAGCTTTCAATGATTCTTCTAGGAAGACCCAGCTGACCCTGTCGAACGCTTTTTCTGCGTCCAGTGACAGGCCAGCATGGGTTCCCCCCCGTCGATGAGCGACCTCAAAAATGTTGATTATCTTCCTTACATTATCTCCAGAAACTCTTCCCTGCATGAAACCTACCTGATCCCTATGGATCAATAAGTCCATACAGCCCTTTAATCTGTTAGCCAAAATGGCAGCATAAATTTTAGTGTCAGTATTTATTAGGGAAATTGGGCGGTAGTTTTTTACGTTTGTGGGGTCTTTCCCTGATTTTGGGATTGGCAGAATTGCCGCTTGCATCGATTCTGCGGGGAAGCGTTTGTTACTTATTACTTCATTAAAGAACTTTGTTAAGTGGAGCGTTAGTTTCGAGGCTAGTTTTTTAAAAAAGATACCTGCGTATCCATCTGGGCCCGGTGCTTTGTTGTTTTTTAGATGTTTTATTGCCCTTGCTACCTCGATCTCACTGATCTGCATGTCTAATTGTTTAATTTGATCTTCTGTCAATTTGTTTAAGTGAGATCTCTCAATATCATTTTTTACCTGTTCACGGGAGAATCCCTTATCAGGTAAATTATAGAGGGAGTGGTAAAATTTCTCAAATTCCGCACCTATATGTTTCGGTGATATTGCAATTTTGTTGCCATTGATAATTGTGGCTATTCTAGCTTTGGCATTTCCTTTCTGTAGTTGTTTAGATAAGATTTTCTCTGGTTTATTACCTAAGTAGTAGTATTTCTGTTTTGCATGTAACAAAATTTGATTTGCTCTTATTATCAATTTTTCATTTATTTCTTTCTTAGTTTGTTGAATCACCACATCTTTATCTGCTTGAGGTGCCTGTTTATTACTTCGGGTAAGGTTTTCTAATTTTATGTATAAGTCTGAAAGTTTAGCTGTGCGTGATTTATTCAGATATATTTCTCTGCTGATAAGGTTTCCTCTAATAACACACTTGTATGCATTCCATACATTGGTCATTGAGGTCTCCTCCCCAAGGTTTTCCTTAAAGTAAAAGTCTGTCAGCTGTTTCAGTTCTTCGACGTATTCCTTGTCATTCAAAAGGTATTCTTTTATTTTCCAGCTTGGTCTGGATTTTCCTTTGTTAAATCTAAATGTATTTATCAGGGCGCTATGATCTGACCATGCAACTTCCATTATATCACTTTTTCCACATTCCTCAATCAGATGTGCATGTACAAGGCACATATCTATTCTAGAGTATGATCTAAAACCTCTAGAATAGAATGTGTAATCCCGCAAGCCCGGATGGATAGTTCGCCATAGATCGTATAATTTGTGTTTAGCCAGAAATTCACTACATGATTTTGCTAGCCCTAATAGGGATCTATCCATCTTAGCGCCGCTACATAATTTTTTATCCCATACCGGGTCCAGAATACAATTAAAATCACCTGCCAGTATGAAGGATCCCTGAACGAGGTCATGTACCTTCTGCATGAGCCCGTTCAGGAAGCCCACCTGGCCTCTATTAGGTGCATATATGTTTAATAGTGAAAAAATTATATCCTCCAGTTTACAGATAAGGAACACATACCGTCCTTCAGGGTCTGTTATTTTATGTATTAGTTCATATTTGCATCTTGCCGCAATTAGTATGGCAACCCCCCTTTTCTTTTGTGTCATCAAAGATGAGGACTCCATGTAAGGGTATTTGCTAAAGGTAATTCTATTAGCAAATTCCCTATTCCAGTGTGTTTCCTGTAGCATAGCCACATCTATTTTCTGTTTTACCATGAAGTCTAGAAGGGTTATTCTCTTTTGGGGCAAATTCAGACCCTGAACATTTAATGATAATAATTTAAAGGTCATTTCAGGATATGGAGAGTTTTTATTATTTCTCTCTCTTTTCCTCTCTCCCCTCTGCCCCCCCTCCCTCCTCCCTTTGTAGGATCCGTCTCCACAATACAAACATACATAACAACATAAACAAGAGCAAATTTTTTATCAATTCGCTTCCCAATATCCCATTTCCTGTAATTCATCTTTTCCCACATAAGATGAACTTACATCGAGGTCAATGTGGTGGTGGTGTGTCAAAAATAAACATTAAACATCAAAGGGGGGAGGGAGGGGGGAAAGACCGAAAGAAGGAGAGAAGAAAAGAAAAAGAAAGAGAGAGAAAGAGAAAAAAAAGAGAAAAAGAAAAAAAAAATTTTTTTTATATATATAAATAAATAAATAAAAAATCACATGTGCCATACACGTGCTCTTTCCTGATATTGTCATCGTGATTATCAGTGTCTAATTCTCATACATTAGCAAAAAAGAAAAAAAAAATAGGAAAATAGATAGAAAATAAATCAATGAATAAAAAGAATTCCTATGTGCCCTATTAATATTCTATTCATACACATTCCTAATATTCACATTGTGGTTATCAGTGCCTTAATTCTCATACCTAATCAACAGAAGGGAATTCATATACGTCCTATTAATACTTTACACATACACATTCTTAATATACTCATCGTGATTATCAGTGCCTTAATTCTCATGTCTTAATCAGCACTATATACAAACAATCGAGACATTTATCTGTACACCTTAGTGAAGAGAAGAAAAAAAAAAAGGACAAAAAACATATATGTATGTAAATAATAAAATTCACATGTGCCCTGTTAGTACTATACATGTGCATTCCTAGTGTTAACATCATAATTATCAGTGCCTAGTTCTCATACCTTAATCAACAATATCTACAAAAGAAAAGGAGAGAAAAAAAAAAAGTTTATCTTTAGTTTTTATCTTTCTGGAGACCTGATTAGGCTCATTGCCCCTTTTAGTAGCCATTATTAGGGTGTTTTCTCTTTCTCCCCTCCTTTGCTCCTTCGCTCTCCTCTCCCTCCCCCCTCTCCGCGTTTCTGCTTCTGTATGCAGGTGTACACTCTGCAATAAGGTATCAAGTTCCTGGAGATGGCTTATATCATTTTCCCCTTTTCCTCTCTCCTCCCTCTCTCACCTCTTCTTTTAGAAGTGTTACCAGCACATCTGATAGGTCCAAAGTATATAGCAAAGTCTTATTCCCCTAACTATATTCCACAGGTTCTCAACGTTAAATGGGTCAGAGTTATAAGGGGTTAATCTTTACTTATCAGAGTGCTGTATGTAGGTCAATTTTTTTTGTGTAGGAAAAAAAAAAAAGAAAAAAGGTGCTTATATAGAGAGCTAGGGTTATTTTTCCCACTTCCTCTTAGGTTTCTATATACTTTATAAGCTTGCCTGTCCCTTTAAGCAAATAGAAGACTTGTGCACAAACCTATCTCACTATGAGAGGGTTTAAAGTACATAGATATTTCAACACATATACAGCATTTGTGCTTAGAATGTTCAAGCAACCAGCAAGAGGAGAAAAAGGGGGTATACTGTGCCTGTCTTCTGGTCGTTTGGCAAGTCAATTTCTCTTCCGTTTATCACTTTGCTAGTGGGGCTGTTTCTCTTTCTGAGCTCTTCCCTTAACTTCACAGCGATAGCTTGGTGCCGTTTCCTTGGTCCTCCATTCAGCTGCCCGTCCGACTGATATTCAGTTAAACATAACTGCACGGTTTCTCAGAAGGAAGGGAGTCCACACTTACAGAGGCGCCCACAATAATGGGGTGGTTTCGCTGACGATTCAAGAGGGTAAGAGTCCTTTCCGCAGCCCTATTGCAGCGTTTCATCGAGAGCACATCCCGCTCTCACCACCGTTCCGCAGCCTCAGACGCTCCGCCCTGTAGCGTCTACGTCATCACGTCTGCCGTACCCCTTCTCATGTTAACCATCCTACCCCAATTTTCCCCTAAATTAAACCATGGTCAGTGGTCTACTTTATCCTGCCTATTATCAGACCAGACCAGTGGTGGGACAAAGAGATCCAAGTTTAGAAATAATTGTTCCCCATAGCACACATGAAGCCTTTTTCAACCTCACTTACCCAATCTATTAAATCAATTTTGTTTATCCAATTGGGGAAAGAAATGTACTTGGCTTTGGGCCCCCTTTGGTAGCGGGCCCTGGGCAAATGCCCAGTTTGGCCATTGGATAAATGTCCCTGACGATCACTCACACTGGGAGCCCTACTGCTCATGCTGCGCATGGGCAGTAACCAGCCTCTGGTGTCCCAAACATCAGAAACTCCCAATTACACCACAGTACTGTGGTCTTGAATCTCTCTGTCCCACTGAGCACTACCTCTGTCCCGAAAATATGAGCAGAGGTAGAGCTCTGCAGGACCGTTGGGAGGCATGGAATTCCTTCAAGCTGGACACGGAACTCGGTTCAGAGAGTCAGGCACTTGGATGTGATCAGAAGGATTTTCAGAACATGTGGTCTATATGACGGCCCAGCAATCTCTCAATGAGTAGACAAAAAAATAATTTCATCCACTTCTCAATTCTCTTATGTTATATCTTGCAGGCTGTATGAGGCCGGATGTTATGAGAACTTCTTAATGGAGGGGCATGTAGAACAGGATGGGCTTTAGAAAATATAAACAAGGTAACAAAGGCAAGATATTATTGGAAAGGTAGGATGGTGTTATTAATAAATTGTCAAGGCATTTAGGGGGTATAGAACAATAAATATGACTCTATTGCTTTAATTCTTGGACCCAAAATGATATTGTGAACCAAGTTGGGCAAAATTAATATAAGGATAGTTAAATGCAAATATGTTCATACAAACCAGCTGCAGTCTTTTATGCATCTCTGAGGGACTGTAAGGTAGACGCAATACTAAATAGACAAGCATGCAAATACACAATGAGGCCAACACAAACCATAATGTCAGGCAAAAAATAAAGAGATCCTGGAAAGAGCTTCTTTTGAGGAGCAGACAGACTTTAGACAGAAGGCATTATTTATTTTTCTGCAGCTCATGTCTAACCATTCTTGCCATCATAAGTTCCTTCTCATCATAAGAATAACATTTCTACCAAACCATAACATTTGCACCAAATCCTCCAGCTGTGTTGGAAATATACATTTCTGAAAAAGGCCCAAGTCTAGATACAAGGCAATAAGAGGTAATACCTATGATTAAGCGCAATCAACGCGAAACGCGTTCGGTTTAGTAGTGCTTGTTCGTACCCCTGTTTTTGTCCCCCCACTGGTGCCTTGCTTTCAATTGTCATAATAAAGCATCTCTACTTTTCTAACGTTGGCTGGTGTGGCGAGCAGATTATTATTTTTTTAATCTTCGGAGGAGTCCAACCCTGATGTATGCCTTGTTAACATTCAAATCAAAACACAGGACATGATGGGTGTGGCTTAGAAGAGTAATACTGTGCTACCTTGGACACCATAGGGAATCAGAACACTGGAGGATAAAGACAGAACTATGGCATAGTGCTCTCAATTCATAAAGCAGATTGTTCTGATCATTTCTGTCCAGGTTATTACACATCATCTTAAACTGGGGCTCAGACTCATATTGAACTTGACAGGAAGTTCAGGAACTCTGTAGTAAACTCTGTAGGTCTGTATTAATTTAATATTAAATGTAGCAGCAATGAATTATTGCAAGTATAGGCTGAGTTCATGAGTGTTTTACTAAAGACTAATAGTTATTATTTCTGAGTCAATAATTTTTAGTTTTTTTTTACTTAGCAGTTATTGATTTGTGACTTTGTAATGCTCCTTGCTGTTTAGTGAATTAGTCCCTTTTGTATAAAAATTGAGATATCATTTATTCAAAGGACGAATGTCTTGTATTTTTAATCTAAAATTTACAAAGGATCTCTACATTTATGTCCTGGATGTGTTTCTTAGTGACCTTGATACATGTCATGTACCTTTCCCTTCATGAGTATAAGCACTGGACAAATAGCATGTACATCCATCATTAAAAGCTATAATTAACAGGTTAGCCAGGCATTGGGTCAGAGGTGATGGAATGTTTACCCAGATGCAAGGAAAGGAGACATCCCTCAGACTAGCACTAGATGGCAACATGCAGTAACATACACCAAACAGCGATAATATTATAAACAATGACATGTGGCAAGCAAGCGGAAGTGGTGTGATGCTTTGGGTAATGTTCTGTTAATAAGCCATGGGTCCTTCCATTCATGTGGATGTTACTTCGACACATAACACATACCTAAGGATTGTGGCAGACCATGTACACCCTTTCATGGAAACTTTATTCCCACTGGCATTGGCCTATTTAAGAAGGATAATATGCCCTGCCACAAAGCAAAAATGGTTCAGGAATGGTTTGAGGAACACAACGACGAGTTCAAGGTGTTGAGTTGGCCTCCAAATTCCTGATATTTTAATCCAATCGAGCATCTGTGGGATGTGCTGGCAGGGCCGGCCTTAAGTGTTCAGGCGCCCTGTGCGGGCCACCCTCGTGGTGCCCCCCCTCTACCCCCATATTTCTTTCCTCTCCCTCCATGTAGGTCTCTCTATCTTCACATGTTTGTCTCTTTCTTCCCATACCCACATGTTTGTCTCTCTCTCCACTCATACCCCATGCCTGTCTCTCTATCTCCACTCATACCCGTTGTCTATCTCTCCCGTCATACCCCATATCTTTTTCCATGTCTATCTTTCTGTTCCCCATGCTCCCCATGGTGGTCTCTTGTTCTGCATGTCTCTGTTTCCTCCTTTAATATCCCCATGTATATCTCCCGCATGTCTCTCTCACTCCTCATAAAACGTTTGTATCTGTCTCCCCATGTCTGTCTCTCCCTCCTCATAGCCCCATGTGTATCTTTCTGTGAAGCAGACGCCGCTCTGCTTTCCAGGGTGGGGGCAGACCTCACACCCGGTGAGGTCCGCCCCCTCCCAGGAGCCTCCACTCCGGCCGTGTAGAGGGCTGGTGAGGGGAGATCTTATGATCTCACCAGTAAGTGCTTCTACTGGCAAACTTTTTTTTTTTTTAACTGTCGCCCCCTGGGGTGTTGTGCCTTGTACAGTCGCACAGGTCGCACACCCCTAAGGCTGGTCCTGTGTGCTGGACAAACAATTCTGTTCCATGGAGGCTCCACCTTGCAACTTCTTGGTGCCAGATACCACAGTACACCTTCAGAGGTCCATGCTTCGAGGGGTCAGGGCTGTTTTGGTGTCAAAAGTGGACCCACACAATATTAGGCAGGTGGTCATAATGTTATGGCTGATCTTTTGATCTCCCCAGCTGCTTTTTTTTTTTTTTAAGGTGGACCCTTGCAGGCCCCTGACAGGTGTATCACCTGTCATTCCCCTGATGGTGGATCATCGGTGAATAGACACCTATTTGCTCAATATAGATTAAAACCAAGCCAATATTTTAAATGTACAAGGAGAGCAGGTATAATGCTTAGGGAAGGGAGGATTAACATTTTTTTGTATTCATATAATTGGAAAACATTTAGAATAAGGTCAGATGATTTCATTTATGTAATAAAGTTTACAGCAGTTTAAATATGCAGTACCATGCATTTTATTGATGTGCAAATAACAAACAAAATAATCTAAGTAACATTAATGTATTTATGGTGCAATAATAGGGCTACAATCACTTAAAAACACCCGCCTATGTGTGTCAAAAAACAAGCTAAAAAATAAAGTGAGAACACCACAATATGCAGTGCAATTAATAAATAAATAAACTATAAACATGTGATTGTACTTAATCAACTGAAGTGCTAAAGTGTAAAAAATCCACACAATGTGATATATAATAAACCTAAATAATGTGATATAATAAAATATAAACAATATTACTGCATATTTATATATGTTTTCAAAGGAATATAAATTCACCTTTAAGAGCATAAATAAAAATAAAAAAAACGTTGTGTAAAATATTGAGACTTTTATAATTGTTGAAAAGAGGTATTGATACACTCACAAACGAGGTAGCACTTTTAGACCAAAAAATTGCTAACTGCACTCTATACACATAAACTCCAAAAGTCAGGATTAGAACACAGGGAATCTCTGCAAACATGTTAAACTCACTCCAACAAATCTGCAATCCCCAGTAATCCTGATAAAAGTCCCAGGACAGGCTGCCAGTTCACACTGAGAAGTCCAAGATTATTAGGTTCAAATTTAAGGAGCCAAATCCGATTTCCGATATGAGGGAAGGAAATCCCTCCTTTGCTTGACTTGTTTCGTTGGTAAATACCAAGTCCAACAAGTGTTCCCACTTTATTAGCTTCATTGATGTGAAACAGAGAGTACTGTACAAACTTTAACTTTTGTTCAACAGAAAGATGTGTTTGTGTAATATACTATTTAAAGTACCGTATTTGCTCGATTATAAGACGACCCTGATTATAAGACGACCCCCCAAACTTTGGATATTACTTTAGGAAAAAAACTAAAAGTCTGAATACAAGACTACCCTATAGGAAAAAAGTTAAACTTGTATATATTCACATGTAAATTGCTTTTTTAATAAAATATTATATAAAAAAATGCATTTCTTGTCTTTATTTATTTTTATGTGCCAATGCTGCCTCTCTCTTTCCCTTGACCCCAGCTTTGTCTCACTCCCCACTCCCCCCTTGCCTGTCTCTTCCCCCCCCCACATGTTTCTCTCTGCCCCCCTCCCTCCCTTTGTTGCTCTGTCCCTCCTTCCTCTGTCTCTCCCCCCGTCTCTCTGTCCCCCCCTGTCTCTCTGTACCCCCTGTCTCTCTGCCCCCCCTCCCTCCATCCCCCTGTCTCTCTGCCCCCCTCCCTCCCTCCCTCTTACCTTGTTCCCTGGTGGCTAGTGGGGGCAGCCGGGGGATGTCTGCACGATACTTGCAGACATTCTCCATGCTGCCCGACACGGCAGTCTATTATGACGGACCAGCATACATCGCCAAGCACGCTCGCCGGGACTTCTGTGACGAAAGCGGAAGTACCCGGCTTCTTCACAGAAGCCCCGGCGGTCGTGCCGGGCGGAAGCAGGGGAGTCTGCGCTCATTGCGCAGACATCCCCTGCTGCTAGAGAGGGGGATCCAGGTCCCCTGCAGCTCTGCTGGGGACCTGGATCCATGTCTTATAATCTGACTTCAATTTGAGGTCAGATTATAAGAAGACCTCGATTATAAGACGAGGGGATTTTTCAGAGCATTTGCTCTGAAAAAAACCTTGTCTTATAATCGAGCAAATACGGTATGTTAAAGCAGCTCTGCATGGGGAGTAACATTTCTCTGAATTTGGAATGGTTTCCTGGATATGGAATGGTTGGAGATCATACTCTAAATAACTAGAGCTTATAATAAAGAAGGAGACCAGGGAGGGTGGGACAGAGGAACTTGGGTTCTAAACAGAGATTACATATATTTATTAAATAAACGATGTTCTCTTTTTAACACATGTTACATATGAGGGAAGTCCACCTTTTCTTTGGCTCTGATCTGACTGAAAGACCTTGCTTGTCACTCCAGCAGGCACCTTTAATGCTTTCATTTTCAATATTAGTATGCAGCTGAAGCAGAGGATGGCTGGCAACTTTAGGCCCGGTGATTAAAATCTATTTAGTGGCCCATGGTGCAAACTCGTGACATTTGTACAGAAACAGAGAAAGTGCTACGCAACATGGTACCTAGAAGTGAAAAAAGAGTGCATCTCAAACCCATTGAGTGTGGTTAGAGAGCAGCCAGTGGAGGCAGTTGCCCACTTTCCCCCTTGCCAGCACTACCCTGAACTGACGATCTCAATACAAGATCCTCAACTGCAATACTTGACATCAAGTAGTTCACCTTAGAAGGAAAAAACGTAACAAACTAATAGTTAATTGTAAAAAAAGACTTTTGATCTGATCATCACCATTCTCCTTTAATTAGTTCTATCCATAGAAATACAAATTGTTGCCATTCTGTCTCATTAATATCCCCCCCCCCCCCCCCTTTCTGAGCTTTATGAATAGGTTGGTGTAATATTCTAACAATATGTGCAAGCTTGCACTATTGCAATGTTTTGAACACTGCCTACAGCAAAATTCTTAAAGAACACACCCCACGTATAAGTTCACATTCCTATTTTAGCACAGCTGTTGCACTGAATAAATATTTGCAGACACAAAATGTCACAATTGAAAGTCCCAGCGATGACAGAAAGAGGATATAAAGGAGGATAGCGATGATAGAGGATATAAAGGAGGATAGCGATGATAGAGGATATAAAGGAGGATAGCGATGATAGACAGAGGATATAAAGGAGGATAGCGATGATAGACAGAGGATATAAAGGAGAATAACGATGATAGATAGAGGATATAAAGGAGGATAGCGATGATAGACAGAGGATATAAAGGAGAATAACGATGATAGATAGAGGATATAAAGGAGGATAGCGATGATAGTGGATATAAAGGAGGATAGCGATGATAGTTGATATAAAGGAGGATAGCGATGATAGAGGATATAAAGGAGGATAGCGATGATAGACAGTGGATATAAAGGAGGATAGCGATGATAGACAGTGGATATAAAGGAGGATAGAGATGATAGACAGGTGATATAAAGAGGATAGAGATGATAGATAGAGGTTATAAAGGAGGATAGCGATGATAGACAGAGGATATAAAGGAGGATAGCGATGATAGACAGAGGATATAAAGGAGGATAGCGATGATAGATAGAGGATATAAAGGAGGATAGAGATGAGAGACAGAGGATATAAAGGAGGATAGCAATGATAGACAGAGGACATAAAGTGTCATAACTTACCTCGCAGCAGATCCCCAGAGTATCCTCTCCTAATCGCGCACCCGGCTGTACCTGATTACACACAGCCGGGGACGCGCGTTTCTCCACTATCGGAGCTCAGGCGCGCCCCCGATGACGTCAGCACGCGACTAGCGGGAACATTTAAAAGTGCTCCTCACAGTAATACCTGTGCTTGGTGATTCTCGTGTTTTCCCTGAACTCCTGGCGTTTTCCTATACTTGATTACTTGTTGCCGATTTGGATTGTTCCCTGGATTATTCTGATCTTCTGGTTTCCCTACTCCTGGTCTGTTATCCGTTTTGCTGCTTTTCTGTGTATGACCCTGGATTGTTTAAACGTTTATGAAGATTGCTGATTCCCCTGATTCTGGATTGTTTACGAAAATAAAGTTTGCCGATTCCCCCTGATCTTGGATTTGTACCCGACTATTCTATTTTCGCATACCCTGGTTTATCCTGCATAGCGGTCTCTCACTCCTCCTTATATCTGATTATCACATAATCACCAAGCCATCAATATGGAGGCCGCAGGATTAGCAGAAGCACTTACCGCTCTAACTCAACAACTGGCGACTATGACTCAATCCATCCAAGAGTTACAAGCCGGGCAGACCCAATTACAGCAACAAGTGCAACATCTGCAAACTGCTCGTGCTAATGCACCTGAACCTGCCGCTGCATTCCCGGTACCTCCCCCAACCCCAGTATTACTGGACGGGGCCACTGCATCAGAACCCCAAGTGGTACTCCCTGATAAATTTACAGGTGACAGAAAGAAATATCGCACTTTTATTACTTCCTGCCAGATCCTCTTTGCTCTACGACCACGTACATATGCTTCAGACTACGTACGTATCCACACCGTTATATCCCTACTTACAGAAGAACCCCAGTTATGGGCTCATCATCTGTTACATATTAATAGCCCATTATTGGAATCTTGGTCTTCATTTCGACAAGCACTGGACTCCTTATATGAAGACCCTTTCCGAGTTGCATCTGCCACCAACACCCTTCGTACCCTTAGACAAGGACGCAGACCTGTGGAGGAATATATAACGGAATTCCGTAGGATAGCACTGGAGACTACGTGGAACGAATCGGCCTTGCTGGACCAATTTCGACTAGTGTTATCAGACTCATTAAAAGATGAACTAGCTCGAGTTGGTATTCCCGCTGCCCTGGATGATCTCACCAGACTGGTGACACAGATTGACAGAAGATTAAGAGAGAGAAGAGCGGAAAGGAGCACTTCACCTCAAACTCATGTTCCTGTGTACAATTACCCTCACTCAGAAAACAACACTACGGTCCCCACCTCCACAGAGGAACCAATGCAAATTGGACTAGTGCGGGGTCCTCTTACTCAGGAGGAGAAGAATAGAAGGAGGAGTCTTAATTTATGCCTATATTGTGGTAAACCTGGACACATGTATAAAGAGTGTCGTTCCCGACGACCACGCATGGACGGTAAGCCTTCCTCCACCTTTTTTGAACCCAATACCATATTCCCTTCTTCTAGTTCACACCACTTATCCATCCCTCTCTCCATACAGGGAACTAAAGGATCCATCTCTCTGACCGCAATGATTGACTCAGGAGCCAGCGGATGTTTTTTGGATACAAAATTGGCCAAAACTATGGACATTCCTACTCGGTTAAAATCCGCCCCAATGCATATCCAACTTGTTGATGGCAGTTCCCTAAAGACCGGACCCATCACACATGAGACCCCACCAATCATTGTCACCATCGGCGAGGGGCATCAAGAGACACTACAATTTAATATTGTACCAGCTCCTGTCTTTTCTATTATACTGGGACTCCCTTGGTTACGCAAACACAATCCTGTGATTAACTGGGAGACTGGCACCCTATCTTTTACCTCTCCCCAATGTGTGAACCACTGTCTCACATCATCCTCAGTATGCCTCACCTCTGATTCAAGCACGATAATCAAGGTCCCTGATCCCTATCGGGATTTCCATGATGTATTTGAAAAGAAGAAGGCTGATACACTTCCACCTCACAGGCATTATGATTGCCCTATTGACCTGCTCCCAGGGGCTCCTATACCTTTTGGAAGAATATACCCATTGGCTGAACCCGAACTGAAGGTTCTGAAAGAGTATATTGAAGAAAACCTAACCAAAGGATTTATACAACCTTCCACATCACCAGCAGGTGCAGGAATATTCTTTGTTAAAAAGAAGGATGGAGGATTAAGACCCTGTATCGACTACAGAGAATTGAACAACATCACTACTAAGAATCGTTATCCATTACCCTTGATCTCAGAATTATTAGATCATCTACGTACAGCCAGTATATTTACTAAAATTGACCTCCGAGGAGCATATAATCTTGTCAGAATTCGGAAAGGAGATGAATGGAAGACAGCCTTCAGGTCCCGCTATGGACACTTTGAATACAAGGTAATGCCTTTTGGGTTATGCAATGCCCCAGCCACGTTCCAACATTTTGTAAACGATATTTTCCGCGATGTTTTGGATCAGTTTGTAATCATTTACCTCGACGACATCTTGATATATTCTCCTTCCTTAACATTACACCGTGAACACGTCAAAACCGTCCTTACTCGTCTAAGACAACATCAGTTGTACGCCAAGTTGGAGAAATGTGTGTTTGAGACACAATCCGTGGAATTCTTGGGATTCATTTTATCTCCTTGTAATATCCAAATGGACCCCAAGAAAGTGGATGCAATCCTACGTTGGCCTACACCCACAGATAAGAAAGACATACAACGGTTCATAGGATTCGCAAACTTTTACAGAAAGTTTATCCGTAACTTCTCTAAAGTGATCCAACCCATTTCCTCCCTAACCTCTAAGGATAAAGCATTCGTCTGGACAACTGCAGCTCAACATGCATTTGACTTACTAAAGACTCGATTTACCACGGCCCCGATATTGATTCTCCCTGAACCTTCCAATTCATTTACCCTGGAGGTGGATGCCTCAGACACGGCTGTAGGAGCAATTTTGTCACAACGACACCTGAAAGACGAACAATTGCATCCGGTGGCCTTCTTCTCTCGAACCCTATCCTCGGCAGAAAGAAACTACGATGTGGGTGAACGTGAATTGTTGGCAATCAAGCTGGCCTTAGAAGAATGGAGACACCTATTAGAAGGGGCTAAGTATCCAGTGACCGTCTTCACAGATCATAAAAACTTGGAATACTTACGTAAGGCTAAAAGACTACAACCAAGACAGGCTAGATGGGCATTATTTTTTACACGATTCCAGTTACACATAACCTATCGACCAGGTTCCCGCAACCTCAAGGCCGATGCTCTCTCTCGTATGGCAGAAAAAGAAGACCAATCTCTCAACACCCCGGGTAATATTCTACCTGCTGGAAACTTTTTGGCTGTCACACAAACCATTTGGGAAAACATACGGACACATTCTTCTCCCTCCTGTCTACCAAACCAATATCCCGTAACCCCAAGTCAAGGTCTTTTTTATTATAACAATAGAGTTTTTGTTCCACCTGAAGCACGCTTACAGGTTCTCCAGTTCTATCACGACTCTCCAGCAGCCGGCCACGGGGGGGTACAGCAAACCAAAGACCTCATCTCACGCATGTTCTGGTGGCCTAAACTACAGGATGAGGTATATCGATTTGTCAAATCCTGTGCCGTCTGTGCCCGAGCAAAAGAAGATCACCACAAACCATCAGGTCTTCTTCAACCTCTACCAGTACCTATCAACCCTTGGACAGATATATCCATGGATTTCATCACAGATTTACCAAGC